>CM038680.1:452871845-453099674 GCA_021605205.1 Aegilops longissima | reverse complement strand
ACGAGCCCGGTTTTTAGGATCAACACGAGCCAAGGTATGGCTAGTACGCCGTTGGGTCCTACCATTCGAGAATACGAAAGGAACCTTTTAAATTGTCGAACGAATCTATGTGTATTACAATACCCGCATTTTCCTTGCAAATACTAATCTCAACGTGGTAATTGATTTATGACGAGTTGTTGAATTAGAGTGAGTTTCTGATATAGTGATCTCAATGTGGATTTCACATTTCATGGTATCCCTAGTAAGTTTTCCAATGCAAATTCAAATTTAAAAGATGAACAATATGGAGGTGAGAAAACTTTGTATGTATCAAGCATATGACCACACACACACACACACACAGAGACACACACGCACGAACACAATAACAATCCAATAAGTATAGTGCATCTATTTTTTCCAAACCATGCATGTATGACACGAATTCAAAAATACTCCTTCTATTCCTAAATATTAGTCTTTTAGAGATTTCAACAAGTGACTATATACGGAGCAAAATGAGTGAATCTAGACTCTAAAATATGTCTATATACATCCGTATGTGCCAGTCCATTTCAAGCCTCTAAAAAGACTAATATTTAGGAACGAAGGGAGTAAAATGTAAGACATCCATGGTCCTCAGTTCAATATTTAAAATGAACATGAAACTGAAACATGAATACTAAGTCTAGTACTACAGTCCCCACCCTCCCAACCACCGATTGGTTGTGCACCCCCCACCCCTCCTCCCCGGGAGAATATCATGTGCCCCCATACCTTAGATGCTATATGCCGATACGAGTTGCTTGGAGCTTGTAGATCTGAGATATAGCAGCTCACATGATGTGTCTTAATATTTTTGTAGGAAACCTTGATGAGTTTGACAATTGCACACAATTTGTACAAAAACTACTTAGATGCCCTTTGATCCCGTATCCAACGACCTCGAAGCTCGTATCACCGTAGCATATGAGATGAAGGAGGACATCATATTCTCCTGTATGTAAGAATATCATGTGCTAGCACACCTTAGATGCTTTGGTGATACAAGCTCTTTGGAGGCGTTGGATTTGTGACCCAACACCTCCTCGGTGGTTGAATGGTTTTTTGCGAAAAAGCCTCAAAAGAGTTCGCCACTTTGCTTACAAGCACAAAGATCGCTCGAGATGCCATTGGATCTCAGATCAAATGACCTCCAAGCTCGTATCACCGTAGCATCCAAGTTGCAATAGCACCTTATGTTTTCTCGCGGGGAGAGTATGAGGTGCTCCCACCATAGATTCTATGGTGATACGAGTTCACTCAGATCTAACGCCCATGAGGGAGGTTTGATTGTTTTTGCAATATACGGTGATAGAGTTTGGGAAATGCGCAGAAAGTACAAATACTACGCATGTGCCATATGATCACTGATCATATGACCTATATGCTCATATCACCGTAGCGGGTAATTAAGCAACCGGGAGCACCTAATATGAGCACCGGGGAGCCGTTGGATCGAAGATGCAGCGGCACACACGAGGCCTGAATGTTTTATTTGCAAAAAACCTTTGGAGAGTTTGGAAATGCGCATAATTACAAAGACTACTCCCAAGCCATTGGATCTCACTTCCAGCGGTGTAAAACTTCATATCACCATAGGATCTAAGCTGCGGGTGGATGTGATATTCTATGCATGGTCATTTTGTTCAGAAACTTGCAAAATACATGTAACTCGTGCCGTTACTTGTCTAACCGCGCAAAGTGTTTGTTCAAAAAAACCATCCTACACTGAAATATCGGAACAACACACGGGGGTCCCACTTGCCATTAATCAAATTTGGACCTAAAACTAACAAATCTGAAAGACGAGATTCGAACTAGCAACCTGGACTACAAAGCGTAAGTCGATAGCCTGAAAAAACAAATGGTTGTTGGCTTTGTCCCATAACTTGATTTTATACAGTACTTGCGTTGAGTAGAGTAGAGGGAGTGCCTCGTCAACACATGCATGACCGTTATCTCACTTACGGGTGGTACCAGGTCTGCGATCTCAATCTCTCTTCTCTCCATCGTCTAACCTTTGCACAGGCACACACGAAGAGCGGCGCTAGCTTGCCGTGGTGTTATTACAACTAAAAAAAAGCTTGGAAAATAGAAGAATCGCCTAGAACAAGAGACGTTGTGGCTGGTCGAGACGGAGCTAACCACATCTATCCTCCGTGCCACGTTTGCATTATGAAGCTGTGTGGCTAGTGGGGTGTTTTTGACCGACTGGCTGGGTCCCGAGGTCGAACCATAGGTACTATGTCTGATACAGTATATTTTTACACTCACATTTTTCCTCCGTGTCGAGACGTGGCACACCCTACCGCGCGGTTTCGGGGTCCTCCCAGGTGGTGCACACATATATTCTTCCTGACGTGGGACGCCCTACCGCGCGTTTTCTGGGTCCTCCTCGGTCGTAGCGCCGAAGCAAGTAAATGAGTCGTGAAATCACGAAAGACCACCTTTCCCGCCGAGTACATCAGTGAAGCATGGTGGCTAGCTAGTTGGGCTAGTTCGATCGATTAGCTAGGCCGACGCCACATTTGTTTTTTCACCCTTTTTTATCTACTTGTCGGCATGTAAATTTAAATATCCACCGCGGCGTTGCTCTGGTGTTTGGGTGCGGCGGGATTTTTATTTTTTTGATTGACGGGAGAAGGCGCGACAGGATTTCTAATTTTTTGATTGCCGGGAGCAGGCGCGGCAGCAATTAGTCACGATGACTCCGCCTGTAAAAACCCACTGCTCCCTGATGTGAGAAGTCGCTGACCGGTGTTTTACCGTGGTGAAACCAAAAGATTCCCGCTCCCTCCGCCTTCCCGTGATTGCATTGCCTTTCAGCCGCTTTGCCCCTTTGCTTCCTCTCCCATTGCTTCTACAGTGCCATGGCGCGCAGCAGATCATGGAGTCCGAGGTGAGGCGCTGACACAGAGCTCCATGCAAAGGATGCGGAGCTCAGGGCCAAGGACGTGGAGGTCCGTGAGCTCAAGGAGGGGAGGAGTGCCATGCTCCTCCGTTGTGTGCGGGAGTTCACGGAGCTTCAAAAGCGGCAGGCGTCCACCACAAATATGCTCGAGGCGTCGGCGGCGTTGCTGCAGAAAGCGGGAGATATGATAGGCCATCAGGGGAGCCGGCTGGAGCGTGAGCGGGCCGATCGTGACGAGGTCCAGGATCGCCTCAGCCACTTGGTGAACAAAGTTGCCACGCACGTGTTGCGGCTGCGCGATGCCTACCGTTGTGCCAGCGCGATGATGCCGACCGTCAGGCTAAACACGTTCGACCACCCGGTCGACTTCAACGAGCTGCGGCTTTCTGACCTGGTCTCCTTCTTCACATATATCTCCGAGGAGCTGAGCCGTCTCCACGCGATGGTGGGGGCTGAGCTAGACAAGGAGGGGTTGCGGGCTGCCGTTGCGTTGCCGGGCGAATCCTTTCAGGACTCCGTCACAGGAATCCATTCGTGCCATTGGACGCCATCTTTGACGAGCTGGCTCCCGTCGACCGGGAGCGGGCTCTACGGGCATTTGCACCCTGCATCACCAACGTCGTGCGCCTCGAGAAGCAGAGGGACTTCGGTGGTGTTTAGGCGCCCTCTGCATGGGCATGTCCATGTCTCGGTGCAACATGACCGTTGGATCAAACTCAGACGGTGCAGATCAGTCACTGTAGCACAAAGCGTGTGGGTGTGTTTGGTTGCATTCTCATCTCAATATAGTTGTTTCCTCTTCGTGTATTTTTTTAACCTACTAGTGTGGACTCATGCACCCTTCACGCACTCTGCCAAACACCCAAAAGTGGGTCGAGAAGGGAACTTTTGCTCCCATCCCGTGCACCCTTCATACACCCTGCCTAACACTATCCGTGCTTCATATGGTTCATGTTTCGTGGAGTACTATAGCACCATACTCTCCGTGCACTGTGGACCTAGTTCTGTTAACATTGATCTCACCGTTCATTCTCGACCGGACAGTCGAAAAAGCGATACTATGTTACATATAGGAGTAGTTGACATGCGCAAAACATCATTTGTTATCGTCATATCTTACTACACTAGCAACAAGATTGTGTAGTACTGACGTGTGAACCACTGCACATGCCTAGTAGTAGGAGCACTGTGTATGTTCAAGTGGTTGCCGTGTTTCGCACTCCTCCGTCGTAAGAGTGGAAACGCTTGTTGTAATCATTTTTTTCTTCAGAATGAAGAACAGTGGACACGCTCTACCATGCGGATCCTCCTCCAGCCATGCACTAAATTACTCACTTCCGCCGACGTGTGGGATAGCCAGCACCTGGGTCCACCAGCCATGCACTAAATTACTCCGTAGTAGAGTGATGGTAGACTACCCCAATCGAACCGACGCAGTAATGCCCAATGAGCCATCAAATCACAAAACCCCCTCCTTTCCAGCAGTAAGTTGGACGGACGAAGCAACCATCATTTCACTCTTCTCTCTCAGCTTCCTCTCTTGAAGAAAACCCCCACTCGCTTCGCTTCTCCCTCATCTCGTTCCTCCTTTCACTCTTCTCTCTCAGCTTCCTCTCTTGGATGGACGCCGGAGCACAGGCCGACGTGATGTCTATGGCTCTGGCCAAAACCGTCGAGGCTCATGGTACGAAGAAGCGCAAGCACCCCGCCGAGACTACTGCAGACATCTCAAAGCCATCGCCCTGTCCAAGCCCCCCGCTCCGGGATCCCTCATTAAGCAAGTCCAGGTAATGTCTCTTGTTGACGATCTTTTTCTCGATCTTGATCGTGTTTTTTCATCTAATACGCACTACTAGTACTGGTAGTACAACTTTCTGGGTGATCTTGCATGTGATTTTAGTGTGCCAAATGACGGTTCTAAATTCCTCTTTTGACCAAAACATGCGAGAGGTTGAAACTGATTTCTTATAGATTACTTTCAACTACTCCCTTTGTCCCAAATTTCTTGTCTTGGATTTGTCTAGATACGGATGTATCTAATACTAAAATGTGACTTGATACATCTGTATCTAGACAAATCTAAGACAAGAATTTTGGGACGGAGGGAAATACTATATGAACATCAATGCTACCTTTTAAGAGGTATATTTGCCTCGATAACTTGTGTTATGGATATTGCATGTAATCCCTCTACTCTCATGCCTTTGAAGACATGTTCTAGTGTCTTTGTTCACTCATTTATGTGCGTATATGTAGTCATATATGGAGTATAATATCGAAAATCATCTTATATTTCTGAACGGAGGTAGTAATAAAATATGGTTTCTGTTTGAAGTAGAACCAGGTCCGCGGTGGAGATGAAGTTCTCAAAGTCATGCCGTGTGAACTGGAAGACCTGATGATGAGTTCTACTGCTGAACTATCCAGCTGTTGTGTCCTTGTCGCCACGTGTCCTGAACTAGTGTTTTCCTGTAGCATTGTTGTCAGGCGTGTTCTCGAGGCTGTACTTGACAACAACAATTTTCTAGTTGTGCCTTCGATTACGAAGGGTGTGGTTCTTGTAAAGCTTCCCAACAAATCTGATGCCGCTTGTCTTCATCATCATGTTTATGAGTGGAAAGACCACTCTGTTAGGTTCTCCAAGGTTGACAACATGGTGATGGTGCATGTAGACATCTCACACGAAGTCCATGGCCTAGTCAGTTATGCGGGGTTCATCCCGTAGGTCGGTGGCAAGAAATAGTTTGTAGAGTTTAGTTAGTGCAACTTTGCATGTCTTTAGTAAGTACTATTGTTCAGTACTTGATTTGTGTTTGTGAACCCTGTATTGTTTATTAGTACTGCCGCTTTGGTGTGTGGTTAGTCCTGAGAACGGTATATGTTAATGTCTGTCCACTCAATTCAGTCTGTATATTTTGAAGTATCCAGATCATATTTTTTGTGAGGATGGTTTATCAATTATGGTTACACTCCAATATCTATATGCATTGCAGGGTTTATCGCACCCACCAGGATTTCCAGTCCCATGGATGTTCGGTCCATACGATTTGTCACGGCCTTTGGACTGTCACCTTGTGGGAGTAGGCGGGGCCCCGCATGCCACGCATAGTTGGACGATCAATCTTCAGTTTAGTACTTCAACATAGTGATTTCCTTGTAAGGATTCACTCGTGTCACATCAAGTAAATCTTATTGATTTACTGTCTAAATCTTATTGATTTAATGTCATGTTTTCTGTCTTTTCCTGCAATTTTACGATGCAGGTTTTGCCATGTGACATTCATCACAGAATAAACCGTTTGGTTTGCTCTCGATGGCTATTTTTGCAGGTTTCACTTCTTATGTCGTGTCAATGTGAAGGAACTGTCCATCACTTATATTATCGGAAAAATTGAATCGATCATTGTGCGAGTACAAGCTGAATTCCTATGATGATCTGCAGTTTGGTTTAACAAAATGCCACAATTAGTCCTTCTCGCGTTTAAAAGAAATGAAGAAAAAACTGGATCACGGTCACGGATCCTAGTCAAGTTAGAAAGCTGATCATAGCGGACCGGACACGATCGCCGCTATCTCGCATGATCGAGCACCGGCGATTGCTTTAGCATCGACAATGCGGCAGCTCGACCGATCCAGTGAGGATTGGGCACCGACCACGTCAGCGGATCAGTCTGATCTACCGGAGGATCGGGCATCGACACTGGCACTTGCTTCGACACTGGCACCAGCTCTACAAGGAGCACCATCTCCGGCAGCAGCAGCGGCTTCGGCACCTGCACCAACACTTGCACTTGCATCGCTTCCGGCCGCAAAGGGTTGCACGAGCAACAGATCGGGCTGCAGTTCACAGTTCATATACCAAAGTCCTTACAAAACCGACATGTCCACCTTCTTGGTAAGCATTGGCCGCCCAAGTGCTTCGTTCTTTTTCTTTCCATGTTGTTTCACATGATTCACTGTGTTGATCTAACTGTTTGGGTATGTCTTTTTGTTTGCAAGCAGAGAATTCCTAGAGCAACGAGGAGTCGTTCAACAATCCGGCGACCATGCCAAGTTTCTCTTACCATGCGCAGCCTTGGTGTGAATGAACCTGCTCAATATACCGTAAGTACAAAGGATGGTCGCATGATGATTGATGCTAAATGATGGTCAAGGTTCAAATCTAAATCATATCTTGCGGTAGGGGATGATGTCAAAATCGAACCTTCTCGGCAAGGAGAGTTGGTCCAAATCAACTTTGAAATTCTTCAGTAGCATCACACAACTGCCGAACTGATCTATCCTCCGAGAGATTTTGATGTAATAATCTGGCATGGTGAAACAAGTGTCCTGTGTGTATAAGTAGTACGACAGTATTATCTATCACATGGTATATCGTTGATAGAATTACAACTCTGATTGCTGGTTATGAACTGTCGTTCGATTTCATTCCAACAGTTGTGCTTTATTCAATTTTGTGTATTCGCCTTGCGACGACATCTAAAACCAGCGCCGTACCGATCGCTTGCAATATGAAAAGCACTGAGGTAGAACACATGGGCCCCCAAACATGCAGGGTCGGCTGCGGCCCAAAGTCGTAACCATGAGCCTATCTCGAGTATTATATTCTCAGCTGAACCCCCATAAAAAAGCTGAACCCCATAATGCCCGTGCGTTGCGGAGGGAGTATATTTCTCGGTAAGGTGAGCTGTGATATAAAGATTTGTATATTTGTTTACGAGGGAGTATCTCTGTCAAAAATATATTGATGTGTAACTAGTTACTCATGTCTTTCTACTTCCTTTCGGCTGATATGTGGGGCAACCGCAAGGGGTCCACGTGCCATATGCACAAATTAGAGTGCACAACTTCACGGTAGACTCACCCGGTCGTGGCGCCCAGATAATGCCCAATGAGCCGTCAAATCACAACCCCCCTTTCCAGCTTTAGCGATGAAGCTGGACAGAAGAAGCGGCAATATTTCACTACGCTGAATCCCTTCTCCTCGTCGCTTGTTCGAGAAAACCCCCGCTCGGCGATTGCATAGGGTTTTCTCATGGAGAACCAGGTACGAGTTCTTGATCCATCCCTGATAAATCCAAGTCCCTTGGTCGCAGGTAATCCTAGGATGGCAGCCGCCACCGTTGATGCATTTTTCTTCCTACTGAATCTAGTGTGTTTCATTTGCAATGCCCAAAGTGCGAGTACCCTACATATTTCTGCGCCCTCGGCGAGACGCCACACTTGTTCCTTCTCATCCTAACACAACATTTTGAAACGCGCACAGATGTTCCTAGAATCCTCTTTTCTATCCAGGAGGGTGGGGGTTTTCATGGCCGAACTTGGATAAACTTTCTCAAGTGTTACGGACTGAAAGTTGGCGCACGAATGTTGATGGAAATAGCAGAACCTGGTCTCATCTTCACTGTGATCTTCCACCCAGACGTTGTTCCAATTGTTCATCCATGTTAGTTTTGTATCTGGTTCTTTCTTGTTGCCTCGATTACTTCTTAATCCACCTACTCTGTCTAACTAATCACAATTTAACTTTAGAAGTAGCAACGAATCTCTCACGAAGATGCTACTTCTAACTAATATTTTCTCATAATTGGTGGCACGTGTAGGTTTTTTCAGAGTTAAGGAGTCTGCTCGTTTGTTACTCTGTAATAACTCGGCTGTTACTAATGGCACTGAAGTTGACTGGATCGACATCCACAAGTTCCTACACTTTATTGATCGTCTTGAGGTCCTTGTGGGGCGTTTCAATGGTGGAAGGCCACGTGGGATATGTGTGCCACTGCTGCACTCGTTGAACAGGTCCAACTGTGTTGAGAAACTTATGGTACGAGCTGTTTTCTGTTATATCTGTTGTTCATAAACTATTGCTTATATACAGTTTTACAGTTGTGATCTTCTTGAAACAGGAACTGCCGAGTTCTATTGTTCCTTTACAGATGCCTGACCATGGTCGGGTTAGACTTGCGCTTGGTCACAACATGATGTTTATGTCGACCTACTAAATTTCCCTTGGAGGTGAAAAGATACTTATTCATGGGTGGTCTCAAATAATGAAGGCCCGTCCATCTTGGAGAATAGGACAGAAGATTATGTTCATGCTTTTCCATGGCTCTAAAGCGAATATCCTATTTATTGACCACGTTGCGAGATGAAGCCGCTTTCAGAAGGTTGAGGATGCGCGGGGTGGCGTCTGGGCCTTGTCCAGGGGCTTGGCGGCCTCACCCTTGGTTAACTATAGGCAAAGTAGCACTGTTCGAGGCGTGCTTTGTACGGTTGAACCTGTATAAGTACTCATACTGCTTTCAGCTTTGGTTGTTAAGTGCCCCTGCTGGTTTCAGTTAAGGTTGTTAAGTACTCCTACTGCTTTTACAGTCTGTCGTGTTTCTTGATCTGTCTTCCTCCGGCCGCCAAAACCAAACCAGCGCCCGGTAGCCGCTTGCCTCTCCACGGTGGCTGCGCCAACAAGACACATCACCGCCCCACCGCCTCCTAAATCGTTAATGCGACGTCCTCCGCGGCTTCGGTGCACTTTCGCCGCTCGTGCGCCCTCTCGCGTTGTCAACATGGTCAACAAACAACAGGAATCGCGGAAATGCGTGGAGAGGATGACGGAGGGGCCCACCACGTCGTATGGAAAAATAAAATGCTTCCTCCTAGTTTTTCCGACATCTAGGACCCATGACATTGTGAGCGATATAGTCAATAGACAAGAGAATAGCACAAGATCGGCCGACACCGGGACGTAGCTACTCGAAAGCGATATTTTTTTGTTTGGTATTGTTGAGGCGGAGCAGGGATTGAACTGGTCAGGGCCCGTCTAGCCTGTGCTTATATTTTATATTCACCATGTGACCAGCACAACTATTTTTTCTTTGTGAAAATGAGCCCAGTTTATTTTTTCTCAAGAATACCCAATCCAGCCTACTTATTTTTCTACATACGATGGGCTGCAACTCTTTCAAGACGCTTGCAAATCCTGAAAGTAATATGAAATGGGTTGTAAATATAAAACAGATGACAAATTGGCAATTACTTTATAATTTCTGATTTTTTCACATTTTCAGATTCCTATTTCACTTTGGGCATTAACCTAATTTAAATATATCTTCAAAGTACTTTAAATCTGGCTCGACATTTCGGTATTAAAAATAGTTTGGAACCCACAGAAATATGCGAAATTGGCCCTGGCCAACCAAAAAAATACGACTGCAATAAATTGCATAAGAAGTTGCCATGAGCTATATATAAATTATTAAAAAAAAGAGGGAGTGGTCTGACTTGTGGGCCTGTTTAGTTGACGCGTATCCAAGAATTTTTTAGTTATTATATACGTCAACTAACGATTCTAGCAGACGTAACCGTTGGATGTCAATCCAACGGCCGTTGTGTTTCTTCAATCTCTGATCTTCTTGCTCTAGCCGCCAAAGCAGCACCGGCGGGACCGCCTGCTCCCGCCTCCCATGGCCATCTCTGCTGCCGCGCAGGCCTCAGCGTCCCCTACTACTCCCACCGCTGGCCAGGGCATCCCTCTACTCACCCACACCCCCTGTTATTCTGCGGCGACGGCAGCCTCACACCGCAGCCGAACCGGTGAACCCTCGATTCCTCTCCGCTGGCTTCCATCGCCGCGTCTTCCCCGGCTCCTCGCCGTCCCCTTCCTAGGCCTCGCCGTCGTCCACCGCCATGGTGCTCTCGGCGCGGCGTGGTCAATGTGGTCAACGACCGACTTCAATCGGGATAGTACTGTACGTGGAGAGGCTGCCAGCTGGGTCCACGACAGCCACAAGGAAGTGCCTCCTTATTACGCGGAAAGTATTCCTCCACCTAACAACAGGGACCCACCGAACGGGCCACCAGTATTTCATGAAAAACTTTTCCCCGACCGCTGGGACCCACAGACGGGCCATCGATTCGCAAAAACGCGCCCCCGCCCCTGCTGTCAGCTCGGACCAACCGGAAGTGCCTCCTTATTACGCACAAAAAATGAATACCCCGCTAGCTGGAACCCACCTTGGTGGGAGGCTGACTTAGGGGCCTACTTGAGTTGATCGACGGAGGCCTTTGTCAACTTTAGTCAATATATGAACGATTCTAGCTCCAGTGATCGTACGATGTCCATCCAACGGCCGTAGTGCTTCTTCAACCTCTGGTCTTCTTGCTCCAGCCGCCCAAAGCAGCACCGGTCGTGCCGCCATCTCCTGCCGCCCGTGGCCGGCTGTGATGCCGCGGAGGCCTCACCGCCCCCTACTACTCCCACCGCTGGCTAGGCCATCCCTCTACGCACCCACACCCCCTGTTATTCTGCGGCGACGGCAGCCTCACACCGTAGCCGAACGAGTGAACCCTCATACTCCTCTACGCGTGGGCATCCACTGCCGCGTCTTCCCCGGCTCCGCGTTGTCCCCTTCCTAGGCCTCGTTGTCGTCCACCGCCCTGGTGCTCTCGGCGCGGTGTGGTCAACGTGGTCAAGGAATGGCTTCCATCGGACGTGGACTATACGTGGAGAGGCTGATAGCAGGGTCCACGGCCGCAGCAAGGTAGTGCCTCCTTATTGCGCGGAAAATAATGATTCCTCCACCTGACAGCTGGGACCCACCGGACGGGCCATTGTATTTCACGGAAAAAACATTTCCCCCTAACTGCTAGGACCCACCAGCTTCATCTTCGCACGCATGGAAGTGCATCCAAGCAAAAAAACGATTCGCCCCCCTGACTGCTGGGACCCACCGGCTACATCTTCGCACGCAAGGAAGTGCGTCCGGGCAAAAAAAAACGATTCGCCCCCTGACTGTTGGGGCCCACCAGCTACATCTTCGCACGCAAGGAAGTGCGTCCGGGCAAAAAAACAAAACAATTCACCCCGCTAACTGCTAGGACCCACCAGCTACATCTTCACAGGCAAGGAAGTGCCTGACAGTCAGGACCCACCTAGTCGAAGCGTACGTAGCGTTGTAATTCTGGTCGCGAACGTGTACATACATACTGGTTGATGTAGAGGTGCGCACGTGTCGTAGTAGAGGCGCGCACGTATCATGTACACGTACGTACAGCGGCCAGGGTGCAAGAAAGAAAATACGGCCACGTATGTGTACATACGGGCGGGGTCTCGAACGCCTACTCGCGCATACGTACGACGAGGGCTCGTGTACATTGCTGGGTCGAAACGGAGAAACAGCGTCGTCGTCGTGTTCATGGGGAGGCAACAGAATGCGTCGTGTTCATAGGGAGGCAACGAAATGCTCGTGTTCATCGGGAGGCAACGAAACACGTGGGAGCCAACCGGCCGGGTCGGAACGGAATGAGTCGTCGTGTTCATCGGGAGGGCTTGGACGGAACAAGCGATGGAAACGAGGCCTGGCGTACCGCACAACGGAGGAAACGGAACTCATACGTTCGGAACGGAGTCCTGTTGATCGGGAGGGGTGTGGCATATCGCAAAACGGAGGAAACGGACCTCCTACGGTCGAAACGGGGGTCATGTTGATCGGGAGGGGTGTGGCGTACCACAAAACGGACGAAACGGACCTCCTACGGTCGAAACGGGGGTCCTGTTGATTAGGAGGGGTGTGGCGTACTGCAAAACGGACGAAACAGACTTGTGTTGGAGCGCTACGGTCGAAACGGGGGTCATGTTCATCGGGAGGGGTGTGGCGTACCGCAAAACGGGAGTCCACGGGATACTGTTCATCTCCACCGTCGACCTCCTCCAGCCTCCACGGGCTACCGTCGACCGCCCCCAGCCTCCACGGGCTCCTGTTCATCCAGCCTCCATCGCGCGCTACTCCACCGCCACTGCTCAACCACCCTCCACCTTCTACTGCTCATCCAGCCCTCCACACCACGGGGTCCTGTTCAACCACCCTCCACGGGCACCCCTCCACCGCTCTCTCGCTCATCCAGCCCTCCAAACCACGGGGTCATGTTCATCCAGAGGCAACGCCACCGCTCACTTTTCATCCAACCCCCCCCCCCCCCCCCGCAACGCTCATTGTTCATCCAATCGATCGGCATCAGTTAGCAGCAGTAGCGAAGGAATCGCTCGATCGGGTTCAGTTAACAGCCATCGATCGATCGCTTGGGTTCATGAACGCGTAGCCTGCGCAGCAGCAATCGCTCGGGTTCGATTAGAGCCCAACGCCTCGCTTCGGGTTTAGTTAGAGCCAACGCCTACACACACGCAGCGTCGTACGAGAAAGCAGCGCATCGCTTCGCCCCGACCTCCCACCATAACCGGGAACTCCCCGAAATTTTCCTCCCCCTCGCTTCTACCATGGTTTTTTTCCGTCATGGACGGCCCAAACAATGTCATGCAGCTGCGTCTCCGGCCCGCCCAGGACGAAAAGCCTATTTTCTGTCATGATTTTTTGTCATAGGAGTAGGAGCCCACCACATCTATGATGATACCGGGTTTTATCACAATTATCGTCATAGAAGTGTCATATGTATGACAGAAAAAAAATTCATTCGGCCCAAAATGTCACGGATGTGTCTTTTTTTATAGTGTTTAGTGCGTGCTACCTCTTGAGCACTGCGTTGGTCTTCCCTTGAAGAGGAAAGGGTGATGCAATAAAGTAGCGTAAGTATTTCCCTCAGTTTTTGAGAACCAAGGTATCAATCCAGTAGGAGACTGATACGTCTCCAACGTATCTATAATTTTTGATTGTTCCATGCTATTATATTACCCCTTTTGGATGTTTATGGGCTTTATTTTACACATTTATATCATTTTGGGACTAACCTACTAACGAAGGCCCAGCCCATATTGCTGTTTTTTGCCTATTTCAAGATTTGAAGAAAAGGAATATCAAACGGAGTCCAAACGGAATGAAACCTTCGGGAGCGTGATTTTTGGAACAAACGTGATCCAGAGGACTTGGAGTGCAAGTCAAGAAGCAGCCGAGGCCTCCACGAGATAGGAGGGCGCCCCCCCCCCTATAGGGCGCGCCCCCTGTCTCGTGGGCCCCTCGGGCGGCCACCGACGTACTTCTTCCTCCTATATATACCTACGTACCCCGAAAACATCCAGGGGCACCACGAAACACAATTTCCACCGCCGTAACCTTCTATATACGCGAGATCTCATCTTGGAGCCCTTGCCGGCACTCTGCCGAAGGGGGAATCAACCACGGAGGGCCTCTACATCAACATCCTTGCCCTCCGATGAGTTGTGAGTAGTTTACCACAGACCTACGGGTCCATAGTTATTAGCTAGATGGCTTCTTCTCTCTTTTTGGATCTCAATACAATGTTCTCCCCCTCTCTTGTGGAGATCTATTCGATGTAAACTCTTTTTGCGGTGTGTTTGTCCAGATCCGATGAATTGTGGGTTTATGATCAAGTTTATCTATGATTAATATTTGAATCTTCTCTGAATTATTTTATGTATGATTAAGTTATCTTTGCAAGTCTCTTCGAATTATCAGTTTAGTTTGGCCTACTAGATTGGTCTTTCTTGCCATGGGAGAAGTGCTTAGCTTTGGGTTCAATCTTGCGGTGTCCTTACCTAGTGACAGAAAGGGTTGCAAGGCACGTATTGTATTGTTGCCATCGAGGATAACAAGATGGGGTTTATATCATATTGCATGAGTTTATCCCTCTTCATCATGTCATTTTGCTTAATGTGTTACTCTGTTCTTATGAACTTAATACTCTAGATGCATGTTGGATAGTGGTCGATGTGTGGAGTAATAGTAGTAGATGCAGGCAAGAGTCGGTCTACTTGTTATGGACGTGATGCCTATATACATGATCATGCCTAGATAATCTCATAACTATGCGCTTTTCTATCAATTGCTCGCCAGTAATTTGTTCACCCACCGTAATACTTATGCTATCTTGAGAGAAGCCACTAGTGAAACCTATGGCCCCCGGGTCTATCTCTTATCATATTTGCTCCCAATCTACTTTTATTTGCATCTTTACTTTTTGCATCTATATTATAAAATACCAAAAATATATTTATCTTATCATACTATCTTTATTAGATCTCACTTTCGCAAGTGGCCGTGAAGGGATTGACAACCCCTTTATTGCGTTGGTTGCGAGTTCTTAGTTTGTTTGTGTAGGTGCGTGGGACTTTTGAGAAGCCTCCTACTGGATTGATACCTTGGTTCTCAAAAACTGAGGGAAATACTTATGCTACACTTGCTGCATCACCCTCTCCTCTTCGAGGAAAACCAACGCAAGCTCAAGACGTAGCAAGAAGGATTTCTGGCGCCGTTGCCGGGGAGGTCTTCGCTCAAGTCAAGACATACCAAGTACCCATCACAAACCCATCTCCCTCGCATTTACATTATTTGCCATTTGCCTCCCGTTTTCCTCTCCCCCACTTCACCCTTGCCATTTTATTCGCCCTCTCTTTCCCAATCTTCTCCTCTCTTTTTCGCTCGCTTTTTGCCGCTATGTCTGAAATTGGGGAGATTATCGTCGATATGGACAATAATGAAAACACAGAAAATCCCGAGGCTCCGGCCGATGAACCCCCTATCTTGCATACTAAAAAGTTTTGAATCGGTAGTGTTATTCAAGATTTCTTTACTTGTGCCGGTGCTTTACCTTCCATGGGTTGTTATATTCTTCATAGAACTAGTAGTCTTGCGGATGCTATCGCTATGCTTGTAGTTGAACTTGAAAGACAATTTATGCATATGCATCCTTGCATACAAAGAATTTTCCTAGAATTCTCTAATATTGAGCACTCTTCTGTTAAGCGCGCTGTTACTACATTTTTGGCTCATGAGTTTAGATTTATCATAAGAGAGGCAAAAGAAATCTTTGCGCACTATAGGGTGGACGCCGGTCGTCCTCCCATAGAAGCGATCCTCTATGATCAAGAGGAAATTAGACGTTTTCAATCTTCGGACTATGTCGCTTTTAATGAAAACCTTAGAAAAAAGGTTCCTACTAATGTCTTGGTTGATTGCATTAACGAGATTAATAATGATTTTTCCCTTCGAAACAATGAACTAGAATACTCTCTTGAGTATAGGCTCACAAGATTCTGCCAAAAGAATGCTTTTAGTGACAAAATAGTTGTGCACTATGAAGGGCCAAAGGAGGAACCCGTTCCTCCTGTGATTGATCTTGGGGATATTTGTCCCACTAAATTTAGCCCTTTTGATTACTTTTGCTTGACTCAAAGGAAACTTGCTGCCGAACATATAGAATATGAGATGAGCTTTCAAGATCTATCTTATTATTACGACACCACTTAGATCTATCCTTGCTTTTATGCCTGCTAGGGGCGTTAAACGATAGCTCTAGTTGGGAGGCAACCCAATTTTATTTATGTTTTTGTTTTTGTTTCTGTTTAGGAATAAATAATCCATCTACCTTCTGTTTAAATGTGGTTTTATGTTTTAATTAGTGTTTGTGCCAAGTACAACCTATAGGATCTTCATGGATGATAGTTATTTGATCTTGCTGTAATTTCCAGAAACTTTCGGCTCACGAAAATAATTTTTAAAAATCACCAGAACGTGATAAAATAGTGATTCCAATTGCTGCTGATCAATAAACAAATTTCCTAGGTCTTACTATTTTGTCTGAATTTTTTTGAGTTCCAGAAGTTTGCGTTAGTTACAGATTACTACAGACTGTTCTGTTTTTGACAGATTCTGTTTTTCGTGTGTTGTTTGCTTATTTTGATGAATCTATGGCCAATAAAATAGTTTATAATCCATAGAGAAGTTGGAATACAGTGGGTTTAACACCAAGTTAAATAAAGAATGAGTTCATTGCAGTACCTTATGTGGTGGTTTTGTTTTCTTTCACTAACGGAGCTTATAAGATTTCTTGTTGAGTTTTGTGTTGTGAAGTTTTCAAGTTTTGGGTAAAGCTTTAATGGACTTTGGAATAAAGGGTGGCAAGAGCCTAAGCTTGGGGATGCCCAAGGAACCCGAAGACATTCGAGAATAGCCAAAAGCCTAAGCTTGGGGATGCCCCGGGAAGGCATCCCCTCTTTCGTCTTTGTTCATTGGTAACTTTACTTGGAGCTATATTTTTATTCACCACATGATAAGTGTTTTGCTTGGAGCGTCGTGTATTATATTAGTCTTTGCTTTTTAGTTTACCACAATCATCCTTGCTGTACACACCTTTTGGGATAAGCCTATTTTATTAGAATTTGCTAGAATACTCTATGTGCTTCACTTATATCTTTTGAGCTTGATAGTTTTTGCTCTAGTGCTTCACTTATATCTTTTAGAGCACGGTGGTGTCTTAATTTTGAAGAAATTGCTAGTCTCTCATGCTTCACTTATATTATTTTGAGAGTCTTTAAGAACAGCATGGTATTTTCTATGGTCATAAAATTGGTCCTAGAATGGTAGGCATCCAAGTTGGGTACAATAAAAACTATCATAGGAAGTGAATTGGATGCTATGATCAATTTGATACTTGATAATTGTTTTGAGATATGGAGGTAGTGATATTAAAGTCATGCTAGTTGGGTGATTATGAATTTAAAGAATTCTTGTGTCGAAGTTAGCACGTCCCGTAGCATGCACGTATGGTTAAAGTTGTGTAACAAATTTGAAACATGAAGTGTACCTGGCTTGTGCATCCTTATGAGTGGCGGTCGGGGACGAGCGATGGTCTTTTCTACCAATCTACCCCCCTAGGAGCATGCGCGTAGTACTTGATTTTTGATGAATTCTAAATTTTTGCAATAAGTATATGAGTTCTTTTGACTAATGTTGAGTCCATGGATTATACGCACTTTTACCTTTCCGCCTTTGCTAGCCTCTTGATTGCCGTGCATTGCCCTTTCTCACCTTGAGAGTTGGTGCAAACTTCGCGGTGCATCCAAACCCGTGATATGATACGCTCTATCACACATAAACCTCCCTATATATTCCTCAAAACAGCCACCATACCTACCTATTATGGCATTTCCGTAGCCATTCCGAGATATATTGCCATGCAACTTTCCACCGTTCCCTTCATCATCATCATGACATACTTTACTTTTGTCATATTGCCATTGCATGATCATGTAGTTGACATCGTATTTGTGGCAAAGCCACCATGCATTATTTTTCATACATGTCACTCTTGATTCATTGCACCATCCCAGTACACCGCCGGAGGCATTCATATAGTCATATCTTGTTCTAGTTTCGAGTTGTAATCCTTTTGTTGTAATCAATAGAAGTGTCATGATCATCATTATTAGAGCATTGACCAATCAAAAAAAAAAGAGAAAGGCCAAAAAGAAAAAAAAAGAAAGGCCCAAAAAAAGAAAATAAATAAAAAGGGCAATGTTACTATCCTCTTACCACACTTGTGCTTCAAAGTAGCACCTTGTTCTTCATGTAGTGAGTCTCATATATTGTGCTTCAAAGTAGCACCATGTTTTTCATATAGCGAGTCTCATAAGTTGTCTTTTTCATACTAGTGGGAATTTTTCATTATAGAAATTGGCTTGTATATTCCTACGATGGGCTTCCTCAAATGCCCTAGGTCTTCATGAGCAAGCAAGTTGGATGCACACCCACTAGTTTTCTTTTGTTGAGCATTCATTTATAGCTCTAGTGCATCCCTTGCATGGCAATCCCTACTCCTCATGTTGACATCAATTGATGGGCATCTCCATAGCCCGTTGATTATCCTCGTCAATGTGAGACTTTCTCCTTTTTTGTCTTCTCCACACAATCCCATCATCATATTCTATTCCACCCATAGTGCTATATCCATGGCTCACGCTCATGTATTGCGTGAAGGTTGAAAAAGTTTGAGATTATTTAAGTATGAAACAATTGCTTGGCTTGTCATCGGGGGTATAGAAGTTGGGAACATCTTTGTGTAACGAAAATGAAGCATAGCCTAACTATATGATTTTGTAGGGATGAACTTTCTTTTGCCATGCTATTTTGAGAAGACATGATTACTTTGATTAGTATGCTTGAAGTATTACTATTTCTTTTATCAATATGAACTTTTGTTTTGTATTCATTTGGATTTGAACATTCATGCCACAATAAAGAAAATTACATTATGAATTATGCTAGGTAGCATTCCACATCAAAAATTCTCTTTTATCATTTACCTACTCGAGGACGAGAAGGAATTAAGCTTGGGGATGCTTGATACGTCTCCAACGTATCTATAATTTTTTATTGTTCCATGCTATTATATTACCCCTTTGGATGTTTATGGGCTTTATTTTACACATTTATATCATTTTGGGACTAACCTACTAACCGGAGGCCCAACCCATATTGCTATTTTTGCCTATTTTAGTATTTGAAGAAAAGGAATATCAAGCGGAGTCCAAACGGAATGAAACCTTCGGAGCGTGATTTTGGAACAAACATGATCCAGAGGACTTGGAGTGCAAGTAAAGAAGCAGCCGAGGTCTCCACGAGATAGGAGGCGCGCCCCCTATAGGGCGCGCCCCTGTCTCGTGGGCCCTCGAGGGCCACCGACGTACTTCTTCCTCCTATATATACCTCGTGCCCGAAAACATCCAGGGCACCACGAAACACAATTTCCACCGCCGTACCTTACAGATCCACGAGATCTCATCTTGGAGCCCTTGCCGCACTCTCTGGGAGGGGGAATCAACCACGGAGGGCCTCTACATCAACATCCTTGCCCCTCCGATGAGTTGTGAGTAGTTTACCACAGACCTACGGGGCCATAGTTATTAGCTAGATGGCTTCTTCTCTCTTTTTGGATCTCAATTCAATGTTCTCCCCCTCTCTTGTGGAGATCTATTTGATGTAAACTCTTTTTACGGTGTGTTTGTCGAGATCCGATGAATTGTGGGTTTATGATCAAGTTTATCTATGATTAATATTTGAATCTTCTCTGAATTATTTTATGTATGATTAAGTTATCTTTGCAAGTCTCTTCGAATTATCAATTTAGTTTGGCCTACTAGATTGGTCTTTCTTGCTGAGGGAGTCCTGGATTAGGGGGTGTCCGGATAGCCGGACTATAACCTTCGGCTGGACCACTGGACTATGAAGATACAAGATTGAAGACTTCGTCTCGTGTCCGGATGGGACTTTCCTTGGCGTGGAAGGCAAGCTTGGCGATACGGATATGTAGATCTCCTCCCATTGTAACCGACTCTCTGTAACCCTAGCCCTCTCCGGTGTCTATATAAACCGGAGGGTTTTAGTCTGTAGGACGAACAATAATCATACCATTGGCTAGCTTCTAGGGTTTAGCCTCTCTGATCTCGTGGTAGATCTACTCTTGTACTACCCATATCATCAATATTAATCAAGCAGGAGTAGGGTTTTACCTCCATCGAGACGGCCCGAACCTGGGTAAAAACATCGTGTCCCTTGTCTCCTGTTACCATCCGCCTAGACGCACAGTTCGGGACCCCCTACCCGAGATCCGCCGGCTTTGACACCGACATTGGTGCTTTCATTGAGAATTCCTCTGTGTCGTCATCTTTGGGCCCGATGGCTCCTCCGATCACCAACAACGATGCGGTCCAGGGTGAGACTTTTCTCCCCAGACAGATCTTCGTATTCGGCGGCTTTGCACTGCGGGCAATTAAGCAGCCATCCGGAGCAGATCGAAAGCTATGCCCCGCCTTCGGTCAGATTTGGAAGTTTGAACTACGGATCGACGTCTGTGGAGACTTGATCTTCGACGGGTTCGAGCCCACCCAAGCGCGCGCCTTTGTCACGATGGGCATGATCTAGCTCTCGCCGCGAGCAGTGCCACGAGGCCGCACCAGTGTCCGCTCCGTCCCTTAGCTCGGAGCCGACTGCGCCAATCGAGGACGGGTGGCTGGACACCGCCTCGGGGGCTGCAATCTCTACGGCGATCGAGCCGAACACCAGCCTTGTCCTTTGTGAAGCTCGTGACTCCAAGGTGTCGGACTCCTCTCCGGACTCCGAACCTTCCGCGCCCCTGCAAATCGAATCCGATTGGTTGCCGATCATGGAGTTTGCCGCCGCGGACATCTTTCAGCACTCGCCCTTCGGCGACATCCTGAATTCGCTAAAGTCTCTCTCTTTATCAGGAGAGCCCTGGCCGGACTATGGTCAGCAAGGTTGGGATGCGGACGACAAAGAAATTCAAAGCCCACCCACCACCCACTTCAGAGCCACCGCCGATGATTTAACCGACATGCTCGACCGACTACGAAGACATCGACGGTATGGGCGCCGATGCAGAGCGACCAAGAACCAGCGTCTGAGGCCTTTGAAGGCCACCTCGTCATACGACATATACATGGTGGACACCCCAAAGAAGGGAATGGCGATGGAACAACGGAGGATGACCCCTCCAAGAAGCAGCCTAAGCGCCGGCGTCAGCGGCGCCGCTCTAAATCCCGCCAAAGCAAAAACGGCGATTCCGGCACGGAAGATAATAACACCCCGGTCAGTGCCGAAGACAACCTCCTCTAGCAGGATTCGGCACAGGAGGATGGAGAAGCCATCCCTCACGAGAGAGCGGCAGACAGAGAGGTAGAGGACGATAATTACATGCCTCCCTCCGAAGACGAGGCAAGCCTCGACGACGACGAATTTGTCGTGCCTGAGGATCCTGTCGAACAAGAGCGATTCAAACGCAGGCTTATGGCCACGGCGAGCAGCCTCAACAAAAAACAGCAACAACTTAGAGCTGACCAAGACTTGCTAGCCGACAGATGGACTGAAGTCCTTGCGGCCGAAGAGAACGAACTCGAACGCCCCTCCAAGAGCTACCCAAAGCGCAGGCTGCTACCCCGATTAGAGGAGGAAGCACCTAAACCTACATCACCAGCGCACGACGCGGCCGACCGGCCACCTCGTGGCCGCGACAGAGAGGCCTCTCGGCCCTCCACTCAAGCCGCACCCCGGCGTCGCTCCAAAAATACCAAGGCACGGGGAAATGCGCCAGACCTGCGAGATATATTGGAGGACAAGGCAAGGCAAACAAGATCGATCTACGGATCGCGTGGGCGCCCCACGACACGTGACGATAACCGTCATGCCGGATATGGCAATTCCGGCCGGGCCGAACACAGTAGACAAAGCTCATTTGAGCTACGTCATGATATAGCCCAGTACATAGGCGCCGCACACCCAGTATGCTTCATAGATGAAGTAATGGATCCTCAAATGCCCAAGGGTTTCAAACCCGTAAACATCGAATCATACGATGGCACAACAGATCCTGCGGTATGGATCGAGGATTATCTCCTTCATATCCACATGGCCCGCGGTGATGATCTACACGCCATCAAATACCTCCCACTCAAGCTTAAAGGACCAGCTCGGCATTGGCTTAACAGCTTGCTAGCAGAGTCAATTGGTTGTTGGGAGGACACGAAGCCGCATTCTCGACAATTTCAGGGGCACCTATGTGCGACCACCAGACGCCGATGACCTAAGCCACATAATTCAGTAGCCAGAGGAATCGGCCAAACAATTCTGGACACGGTTGCTAACTAAGAAAAATCAAATAGTCGACTGTCCGGACACAGAGGCCCTCGCAGCCTTCAAACATAACATCCGTGACGAATGGCTTGCCCGGCACCTAGGATAGGAAAAGCCGAAATCCATGGCAGCCCTCACAACACTCATGACCCGCTTTTGTGCGGGAAAAGACAGCTGGCTAGCTCGTAGTAATAACATGACCAAGAGCCCTGGTAATTCGGATACCAAGGACAGCAATGGCAGGTCGCGTCGCAACAAGCACAAGCGCCGCATTAACGGCGATAATCTTGAGGATCTGGCGATTAATGCGGATTCGAGGCTCTAAATCCGGTCAGCGAAAAAAGCCATTTAAAAGAAATTCTCCGGGCCCGTCCAGTTTGGACCGAATACTCGATCGCTCGTGCCAGATACACGGCACCCCCGAAAAACCAGCCAACCACACTAACAGGGATTGTTGGGTGTTCAAGAAGGCAGGCAAGTTAAATGCCGAAAACAGTGACAAGGGGATGCATAGCGATGACGAGGAGGAGCCCCGGCCGCCGAACAATAGGGGACAGAAGGGCTTCCCCCCACAAGTGCGGACAGTGAACATGATATACGCAACCCACATACCCAAAAGGGAGCGGAAGCGTGCACTTAGGGACGTATATGCGTTGGAGCCAGTCGCCCCAAAGTTCAACCCATGGTCCTCCTGCACGATCACTTTTGATCGAAGGGACCACCCCACTAGCATCCGCCATGTCGGATTCACCGCATTGGTTCTAGACCCAATAATTGACGGATTTCACCTCACTAGAGTTCTTATGGATGGCGGCAACAGCCTGAACCTGCTTTATCATGATACAATGCGAAAAATGGGCATAGATCCCTCAAGGATTAAACCCGCAAAGACGACCTTTAAAGGCGTCATACCAGGTGTAGAGGCCAACTCTACAGGGTCAGTTACACTTGAGGTGGTCTTGGATCCCGGATAATTTCTGAGCGAGGAGTTAATCTTCGACATAGTCCCGTTCATGATGGCTATCACGCCTTTGCTCGGACGAACCGCATTGCAAAGTTCAATGCGGTGCCGCACTATGCATACCTCAAGCTCAAGATGCCAGGCCCTCGAGGAGTCATTACGGTCAATGGAAACACCGAACGCTCTCTCCGAACGGAGGAGCATATGGTGGCCCTCGCGGCGGAAGTACAAAGTAGCCTCTCAAGGCAATTCTCGAGTCCGGCTATTAAACGTCCGGACACCGTCAAGCGCGCCGGAGTAACCTACAACAAGACCGCTGACACGTTCCGAAACACAGCGTAGCAATGCGGCCCCAACCCCAGCCCTCGCGAAATTGCGAAACCAGTACTACGCGTACATAATTACGCTATGGAAATACCATGGGCATAGGGGGAGGGGAACGACCACTGCGTGCCCAAAATGCGGCTCAACCGCACTAGGGGCTCCCGATTTTGTCATTTTTTTCTTACTTTCAGGACTTCGCTCTCCGGAAGGCCTGTCCGGCAGTACAATCGCCGAACACACGATGCAACAGCCAGGGAGGCAGAAAGCTACGTCGAGTGTCCAGGTGGTCTCTATAGCGAGCAGTATACTTGTTTCACATATCATGCCGCAGCTCACCCCTGGAGGGTGACATGTCAAATAGTCCCATCTCTTGCTTATCGCACTATTTGTATCGTTCTGCTTTTACTCAGACTTTTCGAATAAACAATACATAGCTTTTGTCTATTATTACATTCCCTTTTTGTGTAAATATGTCCAGTTATGACATTATGCAATCGTACACTTTGGTACGACCAATACACCAGGGGCTTAAGTACCCCCAGAATATTGTGTGAGAAGTCCGAACACTCTCACGAGTGCGGCACCCCGAACTTATAGCATTATATGCATCGGCTCCGAATCATGTCTTGGGTCAATAGTTGGGTTTGCCCGGCTCCCATGTTTTGGTACCTTACGTTCCGTTATATCGGCTAAGGTAGCGCTAGGAGAACTACTGCGATTGTGCCCGGTTGAGCTGGGTTAAGCACCTCGATGAAAGCTAAAACTGACCGTCATGATAGGGCGAGAGCTGGTCGCTGTTCGAGAGGTTTGAGTCCCTAAAGACTTATGCCGCTTAGAGCGAGGAGTCGGCTTTGTCCGGCCTAGGCGTGAGCGCCCGAACTCGGTCTTCGAATACTAGGGGCTTCGCCGAAATTTAAAATTACAGAATTCTATGGCTAAGTGAGAGTGATAAAGCATTATAGTCCGATTGCCTTGTTCGTTGTCTTTGGCGCCTCCTCGAAGGACCCAATAATGGGAACAAGAGCGCTCAGGTTTATCCCGAACACCCCAGCACTCGTGGCATGGGGGCAGAAGCCGATGACTCGCCATCTCTCAGATTTAATAAATGGCCGCACAGAAGGTAATATTTTAAATTCAAAAAGCGTTGCTTAGCGCATATGAACAAGTTTTCAGCGCACAGGATAACACGAGCGAGTTTACTCAAAAATTACATCCTTGGAACATTCATCCGCCACAAGGCGGGCACCCTTCAGGACGCCCTCATAATACATTTCGGGCTTGCGATGCTCCTTGCCCTGCGGTGGCCCATCTGTCACCAGCTTCTCAGCATCCATCTTGCCCCAGTGCACTTTAACACGGGCAAGGGCCCTACGGGTGCCTTCGATGCATATGGGCGCTTGATGACTTCAAGTCGTGGACAGCATCCGCCACCGCCTCACCAGCCCAAAGTAGCTCCTGTGCATGACCTCCCGAGGCCATAGCCGGACTATAAGGCCCTTCATGGCCTGTTCGGCCCTTATGGAGCTCGACCAGCTGCTTCAGCTGGTCGCTCAAAAGGCACCGGTGTCCGACCTCGGCATCTTGAGACCGAACACCTTCTCCGTCGAGCTCTCCTCCTCGGCCCGGTGGCAGCGGCAGCGTCGGACACATGCTGGGGCAGATCTGCGAACGCTCTGGAGAGCCCGGACTCGGGTAAGTAACAAGTAATTCACTTTCACGTGCTTGCTTTGCATAAAGAATGCCTTACCGCCGCTATCTTCTTCATTGCCTCAATTTCACGGAGGGCTTTTTGGGCTTGGACTTGGCAGATTTGGCGCTCTCAAGGGCGGAGGCAAGCTCGGACTCTCGAGTCTTTGAGTCAAGCTCAAACTCTCGTGTTTCTTCACGAGCACGGAGCTCTTCTGCACCTCCGCCACCCGCCCTCCTGCTTTTCTCGCTCGATCGCTCCATGGCCGCATTTTCTTGACCTTGGACAGCGCTTCCTTGAGGTTGCCACAGGTTGTGGCCCCGTAATACTCACGTTAGTCCTGTCATTTTTGTAACCACATATTTTTATATACTTACATAAGGTATTACTTACCTTCCTTGTCCTCGAGCTGCTTCTTGGCAAGGCCTAGCTCGTTCTCGGACCGCCGAGGCTCGCTTCAATGCATCGACCTTTGCGGTCGGTCTGGCGAGAGGACAACAAGAAACCTGCATTCCCATATTGACACACTTATGTTAGACTCCTGCGTATATCTTTTGATCCTCGGTTCGGATTTTCTTTCCGAACACCAAACTGAGCATCGGGGCTACCGTCTATCACGGTAATATTTTTACATTTCTTAAATACATACCTCAAAGCTTTGTTAGAAGGCTGGCATAGGCTTGATCAGCCCGCTCTTAGCGGATTGAACCTACGGATCACCGCACTCATAATAGTGCGGTGCTCCTCGTCGATGGGCGTCGTTAAGCACCTCCAGAGATTATCCGGTGCCTCCGGTTGGGCGGAGGTCACCGCGTCGTAAACTTGCCCTTCTTACTAGGGGTCGCCGCTTGACTCCGGAACCACCAAGGTTCGGTGCGGTGTCGACCCAGGCCGGACTTGGAGCCCTTGGGGTTTTGTCCCTTTGCTGAGTGCGGGAGGTCGCCTTGCGGCACCTCCAAGACCACCTCCTCTGGCTTGGACCCTTTGGGACTCCACCTTGGCATCATCCTCGGTAGCGAGGAGGAGGCGGAAGTGAAGTGCTATTCACATCCGACGAGCTTAAGGAGCCGCTCGACGACACGCCGACCTGGGCTCGGGGCGGACTGCATGATTATATTCGGCGTCAGAAGATACTGTGCAATAGAGGAACGCCATGAGTTATTCTGGTATCCGGATACTTACGATTTTGCCGGGGGCTTGGCCCTGGATGGCCACTCCTCTTCACCGTCATCGGCGTTGGTGGAGAAGTCCGAAGGAAGGGTCCTTCCCTTCTTGGACCCTCTGGCCCCCCAGTTGGGGCGGCCTTCCTTTTCTTCTCTCCCCCTGCTGGGGGAGAGACCTCTCTTTCCTCCTCCTCGTTTGCGTGGGAGGAGTCCGCCTCGGAGTCATCGGACGATGAGTCCGACACCACCAGGCGCCGGGAACTCTTTCGAGTTCCCGTGGCCTTCTTCTTGGCCTTCTTCTCCGGCACCACGTAAGGTGCGGAACCAGCAACCCGTCAGCGGGCGTCCGCTGGTCTTCGGGCAAGGGAGCCGGACAGTCAATCTGCCTGGACGTCCTCTGCCAATCCTGTCAAAGGTAAGGGAGTTTAGATCCCGCATAGGGTCAAACTATGAGAAACAAGTATCCCGTAAAGCATAAAACAGCTTACCGCGTTGGCTTGATGCTGCGCGCTAAATCCGCGATCCTCGGTAGCGGATGCGGGAGCCTCGGTGCCCTTGAACAACACCTTCCAGGCATCTTCATACGTAGTGTCGAAGAGCCGGCTCAGGGTTCGGTGCTGCACCGGATTAAACTCCCACAAGCCGAAAACCCGTTGTTGGCATGGGAGGATCCGACGGATGAGCATGACCTGGACTACGTTGACGAGTTTGAGCTTCTTGCTCACCAGGTTTTGGACGCAGGTTTGGAGTCCGGTCAGCTCTTCCGAATTACCCCACGATAGGCCCTTCTCTTTCCAGGAAGTGAGCCGCGTGGGGATGCCAGATCTGAATTCGGAGGCCGCTGCCCATTCAGGGTCACGCGGCTCGGTGATGTAGAACCACCCGATAGCCACCCCTTTATGGTCTCTACGAAGGAGCCCTCGAGCCATATGATGTTGGGCATCTTGCCCACCATGGCACCTCCGCACTCCGCTTGGCGGCCGCCCACTACCTTGGCTTGACATTGAAGGTCTTCAGCCATAAGCGAAGTGGGGCTGGATCTGAAGGAAGGCCTCGCACACGACGATGAATGCCGAGATGTTGAGGATGAAGTTCGGGGCCAGATCATGGAAATCCAGGCCGTAGTAGAACATGAGCCCCCGAACAAATGAGTGAAGTGGGAAACCTAGTCCGTGGAGGAAATGCGTGAGGAACACCACCCTCTCATGGGGCCTGGGGGTGGGGATGAGCTGCCCCTTATCTGGGAGCCGGTGCGCGACGTCAATGGACAAATATCCGGCTTCCCTCAGCTTCTTGATGTGTCCCTTCGTGACGGAGGATACCATCCACTTGCCTCCCGCTCCGGACATGGCTGGAGAAGATTGAGGTGGGATGTGCGGACTTGGGCGCTGGAGCTCGAGTGCGCGAAAATGGATAAGCAAAGGAGGAAGAAGGCGTAGATGAAAAAGGTGGATCCTTACCCCCTTATATGGGCGGATGAGACTGCACGTCCCCACCCGCCTGGTAAAACTCACTTATCTCCCAAGCACCATAATTAATGGAACGGTTGGGTTACCCACGCCCGTATTGAGGAGAATCCCGGAATAAGGGGACACGATCTCTGCTTCGACAAGACGTGCCAAGGAAACTGCCTCGCTAAGTGTGCTGAGGTGGGATAGTAAAAATGATTCGAATAAAGGCTTGGCCGTGGTGTGATGTCACGCTGCGGAATACGTCAGCAGATTGGATTTGTGTAAATATTATTCTCTCTACGGTGGTATGTGGAACTTATTTTGCGAGCGGACACTATCCTTGTGTTCAAAATCTTCTATGAAGTATTGGAGGAGGAACCCTCCTTGCAATGCGAAGACAATCTGCGCGCCGGACTCGTCGTCATTGAAGCCTGGTTCAGGGGCTACTGAGGGAGTCCTGGATTAGGGGGTGTCCGGATAGCCAGACTATAACCTTCGACCGAACTCCTCGACTATGAAGATACAATATTGAAGACTTCGTCCCGTGTCCGGATGGGACTTTCCTTGGCGTGGAAGGCAAGCTTGGCGATACGGATATGTAGATCTCCTCCCATTGTAACTGACTCTGTGTAACCCTAGCCCTCTCTGGTGTCTATATAAACCGGAGGGTTTTAGTCTGTAGGACGAACAACAATCATACCATAGGCTAGCTTCTAGGGTTTAGCCTATCTGATCCCGTGGTAGATCTACTCTTGTACTACCCATATCATCAATATTAATCAAGCAGGAGTAGGGTTTTACCTCCATCGAGACGGCCCGAACCTGGGTAAAAACATCGTGTCCCTTATCTCCTGTTACCATCCGCCTAGACTCACAGTTCGGGACCCCCTAACCGAGATTCGCCGGTTTTGACACCGACACTTGCCATGGGAGAAGTGCTTAGCTTTGGGTTCAATCTTGCGGTGTCCTTACCCAGTGACAGAAAGGGTTGCAAGGCACGTATTGTATTGTTGCCATCGAGGATGACAAGATGGAGTTTATATCATATTGCATGAGTTTTATCCCTATACATCATGTCATCTTGCTTAATGCGTTACTATGTTCTTATGAACTTAATACTCTAGATGCATGCTGGATAGCGGTCGATGTGTGGAGTAATAGTAGTAGATGCAGGCAGGAGTCGGTCTACTTGCTATGGACGTGATGCCTATATACATGATCATGCCTAGATAATCTCATAACTATGCGCTTTTCTCTCAATTGCTCGACAGTAATTTGTTCACCCACCGTAATACTTATGCTATCTTGAGAGAAGCCACTAGTGAAACCTATGGCCCCCGGGTCTATCTCTTATCATATTTGCTCCCAATCTACTTTTATTTGCATATTTACTTTTTTAATCTATATTATAAAATACCAAAAATATATTTATCTTATCATACTATCTTTATTAGATCTCACTTTCTCAAGTGGCCGTGAAGGGATTGACAACCCCTTTATTGCGTTGGTTGCGAGTTATCAGTTTGTTTGTGTAGGTGCGTGGGACTTTTGAGAAGCCTCCTACTGGATTGATACCTTGGTTCTCAAAAACTGAGGGAAATACTTACGCTACACTTGCTGCATCACCCTCTCCTCTTCGAGGAAAACAAACGCAAGTTCAAGACATAGCAGAGACCACGCACGAGTCTCTCGCACCTACACAAACAAACAAGAACTTCGCAAGCAACGTGAAAAAGGGGTTGTCAATCCCTCAACGGTCACTTACGAGAGTGAGATCTGATAGATATGATAAGATAATATTTTTTGTATTTTTATGATAAAGATGCAAACTAAAATAAAAGGCAATAAAAATAGCTAAGTGTTGGAAGATTAATATGATGGAAAATAGACCCAGGGGCCATAGGTTTCACTAGTGGCTTCTCTTGAGAGCATAAGTATTACGGTGGGTGAACAAATTATTGTTGAGCAATTGATAGAACTGAGCATAGTTATGAGAATATCTGGGTATGATCATGTATATAGGCATCACGTCCGGGACAAGTAGACCGACTCCTGCCTGCATCTACTACTATTACTCCACACATCGACCGCTATCTAGCATGCATCTAGAGTATTCAGTTCAAAAGAATAGAGTAACGCATTAAGTAAGATGACATGATGTAGAGGGATAAACTCATGCAATATGATATAAACCTCATCTTGTTATCCTCGATGGCAACAATACAATACGTGCCTTTGCTGCCCTCATCACACCGGGAAAGGACACCGCAAGATTGAACCCAAAGCTAAGCACTTCTCCCATTGCAAGAAAGATCAATCTAGTAGGCCAAACCAAACTGATAATTCAAAAAGACTTGCAAAGATAACCAATCATACATAAAAGAATTCAGAGAAGATTCAAATATTGTTCATAGATAATCTTGATCATAAACCCACAATTCATTGGTCTCAACAAACACACTGCAAAAGAAGATTACATTGAATAGATCTCCACGAGAATCGTGGAGAACTTTGTATTGAGATCCAAAGAGAGAGAAGAAGCCATCTAGCTAATAACTATGGACCCGAAGGTCTAAGGTAAACTACTCACACATCATCGGAGAGGCTATGGTGTTGATGTAGAAGCCTCCGTGATCAATGCCCCCTCCGGCGGGGCGCCGGAAAAGGCCCCAAGATTGGATCTCACGGGTACAGAAGGTTGCGGCGGTGGAATTAGGTTTTTGGCTCTGTATCTGGTAGTTTGGGGGTACATAGGTATATATAGGAGGAAGAAATGCGTCGGTGGAGCAACGTGGGCCCCATGAGGGTGGAGGGCACGCACGGGGGCGGCGCGCCCCTACCTCGTGCCCTCCTGGTTGCTTTCTTGGCGTGGGTCCAAGTCCTCTGGATCACGTTAGTTCCAAAAATCACGTTTCCGAAGGTTTCATTCCGTTTGGACTCCGTTTGATATTCTTTTTCATAAACTCGAAATAGGAAAAAGCAGCAATGCAGGCTGGCCTCCGATTAATAGGTTAGTCCCAAAAATAATATAAAAGTGTATAATAAATCCCATTAACATCCAAAACAGAATATAATATAGCATGAAGCAATCAAAAATTATAGATACGTTGGAGACGTATCAGTGCGGTACGCTTTACGACTTAGAACCGGGACTTCAAAACGTTTTGAACGCCACGGAGCATATGATATGTACCAAGAGCTGAAATTGGTATTTCAGACTCATGCCCATGTTGAGAGGTATGAGACCTCTGACAAGTACTTTGCCTACAAGATGGAGGAGAATAGCTCAGCCAGTGAGCATGTGCTCAGAATGTCTGGGTACTATGATACGTCTCCAACTTAATTTATGAAGTATTCATGCCATGTTTACAACAATTTTATATGCTTTTGGTATGATTTGCATGGAACTAACCCAGGACTGACGCTGTTTTCAGCAGAACTACCGTGGTGTTGGTTTTTGTGCAGAAATGAAAGTTCTCCAAATGAGCTGAAACTTTTGATTTTTTGGAACAAAAGAGACCCCCGAAGCTCCATGGGAGGGCCAGAAGAGCCACGAGGAGGGCACAACCCACCTGGGCGCGCCTGGTGGGCCTAGCTTGCCCCAGTGGGTTGTGCTCACCTCGAGGCCGATCTTAGTGTGAAACCAACGCCAAAAATCCTATAAATAGAGAAACCATCAGGGGTTAACCTAGATCAGAAGTTCCGCCGCCGCAGGCCTCTGTAGCCACCAAAAACCAATCTAGACCCCATTCTGGCACCCTAGCGGAGAAGGGATCGTCACCGGTGGCCATCTTCATCATCCCGGCGGCCACCACGATGAGGAGGGAGTAGTCCACCCTCGGGGCCGAGGATTTGTACCAGTAGCTATGTGTTTAATCTCTCTCTCTCTCTCTCTCTCTCTCTCTCTCTCTCTCTCTCTTTCGTGTTCTTGAGATGTCACGATCTTGATGTATCGCGGGCTTTGTTAATATAGTCGGATCATATGGTGCTTTCCCCTCTCTAACTTGTTGTGATGAATTGAGTTTTCCCTTTGAGATTTCGTTGTTATCGGATTGAATACTTTTATGGATTTGAGAACACTTGATATATGTCTTGCAAATGAATACTCGTGGTGACAATGTGGTATCGTATTGATTCACTTGATATACTTTTTGGTACTCAACTCGCGGATTCCCGAGGTGACATTGTGGTAATATATGCATAGGGGTTGATGCACGTTCTTGTCTTTGTTTCTCCGGTAGAAATCTTGGGGCACTCTTTGAAATTGTTTGTGTTGGATTGAGTATTATGAATATGAATTTGCTTTGGTGTTATTTTAGTACGAATTCTAGGATAGATCGAACGGAAAGAATAGCTTTGTGTTATTTTAGTACTAACTCTTGAATAGATCGAATGGAAATAATAGCTTTTAGGTGGTTTCGTACCCTACAAAAAATTTATTCTTATGTTCTCCGCTAGATAGGAACTTTGGAGTGATTTTTCATCGCACTTTGAGGGGTGGTTATATGATCCAATTATATTAGTACTGTTGAGAGATTGCACTAGCGAAAGTACAGACCCTAGGCCTCATTCTCAAGCATTGCAATATCGTTTTTGTGCCTGTTTACTATTTTCTACCTTGTTATTCTTACTTATTCAGATTATAAAAATATATTTATACCATCAATATTACACTTTTATCACCATATCTTCGCTGAACTTGTGCACCTATACAATTTTCCATTCTATTGGGTGTGTTGGGGACTCAAGAGATTTCTTGTATTTGGTTGCAGGGTTGTACGAGGGAGACCATCTTCATCCTACACCTCCCACGGATTGATAAACCTTAGGTCATCCACTTGAGGGAAAATTGCTACTGTCCTACAAAACTCTACGCTTGGAGGCCAACACGAGTCTACAAGAATAAAGTTGCGTAGTAGACATCAAGCTCTTTTCTGGCACCGTTGCCGGGGAGGTCAGTGCTTGAAGGTATATATTTAGATCTTGCAATCGAATCTTTTAGTTTGTTGTTTTATCACTAGTTTGATTTATAAAACAAAACTACATAAAAATGGAATTGAGGTTGCATCATATTATTGATCATCTTTATAATATCTTTCTTGAAAATGATGGATCGAAAAATTGTGCTCAATTGTTAGAAGAAGAAGTCAATAAAATGTTTGGCACAAAATATTTGAATGATGAGCTTGATTGCATGTTATTAGTATGAATTCTTTGAATATCCATGATGGTAATGATATGCAAAGCCATAAGCTTGGGGATGCTATGTTTGATGAAGATAATATTTTTACTCCCCCAAGTTTTGATGAGAAAATTTATTATGATGAAAGCATGCCTCCTATTTATGATGATTATATTGATGAAAGTGGATATGGAGAGGTCATGACTTTGCTTAATGATGATTCCACTATCTTGGAAGATATTCCAATTGATTTTGACAATGAAGTTGCTATCTATGATGATTATTGTGATGACATGTATGCTATAAAGAATAATGATAACCATGAAACTTGTCATCATGATTTTAATTTTCAATCCCATGATAGTTATTTTGTTGAGTTTTCTCCCACTACTATGAATGAGAATAAATTTGCTTATGTGGAGAGTAACAAAGTTTCTATGCTTATGCATCATGAAAAGAATGCTTTATGTGATGGTTATATTGTTGAATTCATTCATGATGCTACTGAAAATTATTACGAGAGAGGAACATCTGCTTTTACATATTGCAAAAATTTCAAGTTTCCCCTCTATGTGTTGAAAATTTTGAAGTTATGCTTGTTTTGCCTTCCTATGCTAGTTGATTCTTGTTCCCATAAGTTTTTTGATACAAAATCCCTATGCATAGAAAGTGGGTTAAGCTTAAATGTGCTAGTCATATGCTTCATGATGCTCTCTTTGTGTTTCAATTCTTATCTTTTATGCGAGCATCATTGAAATCATCATGCCTAGCTAAAAGGCATTAAAGAAAAGTGCTTTTTGGGAGACAGCCCAACACTTTTACCTACTGTTTTTGTGTGTTCACATGATTATGCTACTGTATTGATCATGTTTTATTGCTTTTGTTTCAATAAAGTTCCAAGTAAAGCCTTTGGGATCATGTTGGGTGATAGTTGATTTGATCTTGCTGAAAAATAGAAACTTTTGCTCTTAGTCCAGGAATTTTGAAAATTCACTGGAACATGCTTTTGATCTGAATATTTTTTACAGGTCATAGATATACAAATTACCCAGGTTTTCCTATGTTTTCAGAATTTTTGGATTAGCAGAAGTATGGTTTGAGTACAGATTACTACATATTGTTCTGTTTTTGACAGATTCTGTTTTCAATGCATAGTTTGCTTGTTTCCTAGTTTCTATGGCTTATATTGCTCAGTATAAATTGTGGAAATGATATGCTATAGTAGGCGTTTGGAAACAATTATGAATCTTGTCTTGGATAGTACCAAAGTGAAATGGTTTACTCTTTATCATACTAACCTATCTCACGAAGTTCCGTTAAGTTTTTTGTGATTGAAGTTTTCAAGTTTTGGGTGAGATGTCGATATGAGGAGAATAAGGAGTGAGAAGACCCTAAGATTGGGGATGCCCAAGGCACCCCAAGTTAATTTCCAAGGAAGATCCAAGCTACTAAGCTTGGGGATGCCCCGAAAGGCATCCCGTCTTTCGTCTTCAACATTATCGGTAAACTCACTTGGAGCTATGTTTTCATTCGTCACATGATATGTGTTTTGCTTGGAGCATCAATTGATGTTATTTAGAATAGTTTTTTTCATCTTTTATTTCAATAAAAGTGGAAATGATAGCCTTTACTATGCTTATTTTGCAAGTCTACATATTGCTGTTTCAAAACAGAAAGTTTATCGATGTTGCAAAAATTCCCTAGAAAAGTCAGAATGTGATAAAATGCTGAAACATTCTGCAAAATAGGCTATAATAAATTTTCTACAGTGTGGTATTTTTTCATAATTTTTGGAGTTAAATAAGTATTGATAATCTTGCATTCTTTACAAACTGTACTGGTTTGGCAGATTGCTGTTATGTTTGCTTGTTTAATGATTCTATTTGAGGATAGGAGTATTAAATATGCAGAGGCATTTAGTATGAAATGTTGAATAATAATTTTAGTTATTTGCTACAGTATAGAATAATAAGGTTTTTGCATTGGTTTATGCTAACTTACCTCACGAGTTCTTGTTGAGTTTTGTGTGGATGAAGTTTTTAAGATTTAGGGAAACCGTGATATAAAAGGAATTAAGGAGACACAAAAGCTCAAGCTTGGGGATGCCCAAGGCATCCCAAGATAATATTTCAAAAAGTCTCAAGCATCTAAGCTTGGGGATGTCCCGGTAGGCATCCCACCTTTCTTCATCAACAATTATCGGTTAGTATCGGTTAATTCTTAGTTTTTGCTTCTTCACATGAGTAGGTTAGTATCGGTGCTATCCTTGAAATGTCATTTTATTTTCATTTATCTTGCTTTTTTAAAAAAATACTTAGATATGAAAGTTTCTAAATAAAATAGAGTCCTTAAATAGTTGCTAGGGAGGCTAAGTAAGCGACACTCACATCCCGTCAACGAAGCTCTTTTCTATGGAATTGCTCTAGTGCTTCACTTATATCTTTTTGAGCACGGTGTGCTTTAGTATTTTTGAAGAAATTATCTCCTGCTTCACTTAAATTAATTTGAGAGAAAGAAATATTATGCTCATGATCTTCACTTAAATTTGTTTGAGCTTATCAAAAGCAACACATGAGAATTAGTTCCAAAGTGATAGATATCCAAGAAGGATATAATAAAAACTTTCATGAAGATCATTGGACAAAATAAACTTGATTCCTTGTAATAGTTTTGAGATATGATGATGTGATATGTGAGTCATGTTGATGAGTAATTATGCTTTAGTAAGAATATTGGTGTTAAGGTTTGTGATTCCCTATGCAAGCACGAAAGTCAATAGTTATGAAATGAAATTACATCCTACTCGTGGTGCATTATTCAGTGTTAATTATGCTCAATGCTCGCTTACAATATTATTTGTTTCTTGGTTGGTCGCTTCTCAATCTTTTGCTAGCCTTCATTTTGCACTAAGTATGATCACTACTTGTGCATCCAAAATCTTTTAAACCAGTTTTGCCACATGAGTCCACTATACCTACCTATATGTGGTATTCTTTTGCCGTTCTAAGCAAATTTGTATGTGACATCTCTACTTTTCAAAATAAATTTCTCTTTTATGTACTCATCACGCTCATGGGCGGTGAGGGTAATAATATTTTCCATGCTAGATGTGTTATTCTCACAATGAGTGTTTATTCACTTGTCATTACACGAGAGTAAGGAAAAGGTATTAGGGATGCCCAGTCCCGAAATGAAAAATGAATTTACTTTATGTTGTCAAATAATAAATTCCTTGGAAAGTGTTGGTATGGAGGGCACCCGTGGATACGGTTAGCCATGGAAAGTGAAAGTATGGTGGAAAAAGGAATAAACTTTATTTTCTGTTTGGGAACTGCCTATGATATATCTAGCATGGAAAGTGTTGGGAGCTCTAAGTCGCTTTCGTTGGTGGGAAAAGTATGCATCTCAAAATGTTTTTATCTCTCAATTTTCGCTTTGAGATCTAGCACCTCTACAAATCCCTACTTCCCTCTGCGAAAGGCCTATCTATTTACTTTATGCAAATTTTATTTTTATTTGAGTCTCCATCTTCTCTTATAAAGCACCAACTAAGGGGCACTATCACTACAAAAAAATACACTTCCATGATGATACGTGTTTGTCACAGTAGGTCGCGTTTTCTGTCATGCATGTACATCCATGACGATTTTATGATGAGAATCAAGATAGTCATACTGTCTTTGTCGTAGAAGTGTTCCATGACATTACAAAATTATCATCACGAAGTGTCCACTTCCATGACGATAAATCGCGTCGTCGAAGTGCTTTCATCAAGGGTGACCGACACGTGGCATCCACCGTAATGGAACGCCGTTAAGCTATCGGGTCGGGTTTTGGATCCGATAACCCGTTAACAGCCCCGACCAATGGGGATTTTCCACGTGTAAAATCATCATTGGCTGGAGGAAACACGTGTCGGCTCATCGTTGGGACAGATGTCATCCACTCATTGGACAGAAGGCGCCTATGATACGTTGACACGTGGCACGGCCCAACAGAGGCCCATTCCTGTGAAAAGGCCGGCCTGTTTGACTTGGTCAAAAGGTGGCGGGCTGGCCCATGGAAAGCCTGTTAACGGCCTGTTCGCATATAGCCCATTTAAAGCCCGCTAACCAAAGGCCCGTTACGCCCTATTCGGATTAGGCCCAGTGGCATCATCTGGGTCATCCAATATGATTCCAGCCCGTTTTCACTTCTGGCCCATGTATGGCCCATGACGTCTTCCGGCCCATATGAGGCCCTATGTAACTCTTGGCCTATTAACGGCCCGTGGTGAAATCGGCCCATAATGAACAAAGTATCACTTTACACCCATTAACGGCCGTGGTGAAATCGCGGCCCATAATGAACGGTGTATCACTTTACACCCATTAATGGCCCGTGGTGGCGGCCCGTAATGAACGATGTATCACTTTATACCCGTTAACGGCCCGTTATTCCGTTGGGCGTTTCAGCCCATGTTATCTTCGGCCTTCTCGAGCCCATTTATTCTTGGGCTCATTTCCGATTCGTTTACTTACGGCCCGTTCTTGTCATTTTTACGCTTGTGGGCCAAATTCAGCCCGTGGTTACTGATCGGCCCGTTTGTGGTCCGTTAATATGTTGGGCGTTTTCATAGTGTCATCAAATCGGCCTATTAACGATGGCCCGTTATGGTCGGCCCATGAGCGGACGATTCCAACTCTAGCCCGTTTACGGCCATAATGCGACATGTTATTGGCCCATGTTATCATCTTGCCCGTATAAGGCCCATTGATGATCTGACCCGTAGAAGGCCCATTGTTTCTCGGCCCGTAGAAGGCCCATTGTTTCTACGACCCGTAGAAGGCCCATCGCTCTGACCCGTAGGAGGCCCAGTTTCACTATAGTAAATATTAGCCAATGGTTATTGTAGCCTAGTTTTAAAAAAGAGGTTATTGCAGCCACTAGCAAACCGCGGAAAAAGAACTGCAATGACTACAAGAAAACAAATAAACAAGACAACAAGGAAATAAATAAGCAAGCAACTTACGCTAGGCTATCACGGCTATCACATATTACATCCACTGGGCATCAAAGTTTGCCACCAGTGCAAATAGACGTGCCAACAAAAGAATATACAAAACTGAGAGCACTTCAGAAGGCTCTAGGCCTGGCCAGGTCAGGCCCCCCAAACAGCTGAAGAAGCTGATTAGACCTCAGTTGTGTCAACGATAGATGCATCAACACTAGATTTAAGGCATGATGGTGCGCACGGCAATCCTCTGACATCTTCATTGCATCTTTGACTTCAAGTCGGAGCTTAGCTGAAGCAAGCCTTTCCGCTTTAAGTTGAGACTGAAGAAGTCGAACTGATTGAGGCAGCAACTGCACAAAGGTTGTCTCACACCTTCTCGTGAGTAGCTTCAACTCACTGTCTTCATCAAGACATGACCTTGGGGTCATCTCGCTGTCCTCAAGATGGTTTGGCTCACTACCTTCCCTAAAGTTCTGCTTGGCGTAAGAGATACGACTCTGAAAGAGAAACAAGGAGACACGTAACAGGTTTCACAATTATATAAGCAAATAAATGGATCTGTTCTACATAAGGAACATGTTTTACAACTACAATTTGAAATCGGTAGTTGTTACAAACATCAATCAGATGTAAACAGCAAAGCAAACAGCGATGGAGGAAATGATGCCTATCCAAATCTGTACTAGAACAAAGTTTGAAGGCTTGAGAAGGATGAACTTACATTACATGTTAACACGGGCTGGACAAAGCCCTTCTCCATGTTGATGGAAGGATAATTCAATAAATTCCACAAAGAAAATTCTTTATAAGCGTTGTCATTATTCTACATTTTGCAAAGAGTAAATATAGATCAAATAATATTGGAAGAAACAGAGGATAACGAAGCTCAGGTGCAGACTGATGATACATAATCAAATAGCAATTAATTAAGTACAGCATTACAAGGCAAAAGGGAGAGAGGTACTGACAAGTGCAATGCAGAGCCCATTATTGTTTTGAGATCGTATGATCCTTTGAGAAAGGAGATTCATCTGAAATTAGTTTTCCTACAAGAGAGAAGGTAAGGCACAAGCAGAAATTTAGGAGTTCAAATTTTGAATTGATATCATAGACAGTACCTGACGCTGGGCTCCCAGCAGTTCTAATAGGGGTTTGGCCACTGGAGTAGGGGTAAAGTGTGGTACAGTTGGGCCTATGTTTTCTGTGGCTGCTGATCTATCTCATTTAACAGGTATCACTACCTTTTCCAAATACCTAGTTTGTACTCCTTGAGGATCTGCACTCACCCTCTTCCTTTTGGACATCTATTACGAAAGAACAACATTTGACTGGAAAAACATAGTGTGACGACACATGGAATAGGTACAGAAAATGGATAGGTATGGCATATAATCATATATGATGCTTAAACTAAGCAGATGGTGTAACAAAGTAGAAGTAATGCAAGAGGTCAGATGCAAAATATGTGCGACCAATACAACTTTGCAAAGTTAGAGCAAGCACCTTGATGGGTGAATAAGATAGGCCATCCTCCATCATGCCAGGTTTGTTAGCCAATGGATCGTTCATAATATTCCTCTCGTCGCCCATTCTCATATTCATTTTGATAATGTTCATTATCGACATGCATGAAAACATAAAAACAAGTGAGATTTTCTTTGTAATGCGTAGTGATTCTAATCCAATCTGCCTCCTGTAAACCCCTTTGTGCTATCTCTGCAATTCTTTTAAAAGATGCCATGCATGCTGTAATTTGTTGTGTGCATTAATATAATGTGGCCTACTACTCAAAATATGAGAGCTCCAGAAGTGATGACACTTCGTAGATGATAGCTTCAACATATAGTAAAGAAGAACAAGTCGACCTGACCTGACAGATTCAAAATATACTAAGGGAGAACAACTCGAACTGACCAGTCGACTGCAGGAGAAGAGTATCATCTTAAAGAAGAGCAGAAGAGCAAGCAGATTGAAGATATTACAAGTCTTTCAATACAATGTCGGTTGGCCACCCATGATGAACCAGAGCGCATAGAGAAATACTATTCTTTTCGGTCTCTCCATATGTGGCTCACATGCATTTCGAAACTAAAGTAGGAACATTTAGCTCACCAATTAAACATCTCTCAGTTTTACTAATATCAGCAATAATATCAGATATGAATTTGTACAACTAAGCTTGTTTAGCTCGATGGGTGGAGCAGTGCTATTACGACACGAACCACGTAGGCTGATTGTGGCCATCATAAAATGGGGAAAACATAAGCATGATGAGTACAGTGTTGACCATGGCAGTGGGATGGCAGATCTGAAGCTGCAAACCGCGCAAAGGGTAGTTAGCAACCGATGTTTGCTTTGAAATAACAACTAAGATTTGGTATGGACAAGAAAGTATGGTCAACAAGTGACAAAGAAATGCAATTATGTTGTCTCTCTATATGTCACGACATGCATTTGGAAACTCAAGTGGGACCTTTAGCTAACCAATTAAATGTGTCGGTTAACTAATATCAGTATCATATCACAATCATACTTGAACAACTAAGCTTTCTAATTCGAGTGTTGTGTTGTTTAGCTTGAAGGGTGGAGTAATGCTAGTACGACGAAAAGCACCTCACGAGATCATAGTAGAGTAGATAAAAGGGGAAAACCCTAAGCATCAAGAGAAAAATCAGGAAAGTGGAACTAGCTGGACCAGTGGGTGGCGCACATGCTTTTCGAAACGAATATAGGAACATTAGGTGACCAATTAAATGTTCTCTGTTTTAGTGATATGAGCATCATATCAGATTCGTATTTCAACACGTAAGATTTGGGTTGAGGTCTTGAGGAGCAGTGCTAGCACGACACAAAGCACCTACGATGATGGTAGTGAATATAAAGGGGGGAAACGATAAGCTTTACGAGTATAGTGCCCGTGCCATGGCGGATCTGAAGGTGCAAACCGGACAAAGCTACTTCGCAACCAATGTTTGCTTTCAACTAGCCACTACGATTTGGTACGGACAAGAAAAGTATATTAAACAAATTACGATCTATTTTCCGGGTGAGATCAATAACTTAAGCACATATGGAAGAGTACCACCTCTCTTGCGGCGCCGTGTAGGCCTATCTTGTCGTTGAGGGTGCTGCGGGTGCGATGGCTGTCGGCGGCGGGAAGAAGACTTTAGGCGGCAGACGGCGGGTCGGGATATATCCTGTTGCCGTGGGCGAGGCGGTCGTAGGGCGGCAACGGCAAGGTGGACGGCAGCGCCGATGAAGTGAGAGGAGGCGATGAAAGGATCTGGTCGATGGCGTGGATGAGAGATGCCCATCTCTTGGGCGACGGGTAGGGGTAGCGGCTCGGCAAGGTGGAGGATGGGGTGGCGGACGGAGGAGGCTGGCGCGATCTGGCTTGTCGTGCCGCCGACGGTGTATGAATGGGGAAATGGAGGGAGGGGGATCTCAAACTTTGGGGCGCTTCTCGAAATGGGGAAAGTTCTGAACTTATCCCCGTTTAAAATTTTGGACATCGCGTCGGTTGGGGATAGGACGCTAATCTCGCATCTCCCAAATATTTGCCGGTAACTATTTCGGGCGAGGAGAGGGTGTTTTGCCGCCCACGGTTGGCGCCCACGATGTATGAACGGGGCTGAAAGGTAGGGCGGTTGTGTCACGTCTGATGGAAGTTACACATCTGCCCCTATTTAAGATATTAGCCTACATTGATTTCGGACGAGGAGAGTTTGTTTTGCTGCCCAATGTGTATGAATGGGGAAATGGATGAAGAGACACATGTATTTCGGATGAGCTTGAATCAAATGTGTTTTGCCGCCCACGTTTGGCGCCCACCGTGTCTGAATGGGCTCAGAGGCCGTCGTGTCACGTCTGATTGAAGTTACTAGTCTACCCTATCAACAGATAGTGTAAATCCGATCGATAAGGATGTCAAGTGTCGGGGTAGACAGTAATTTCCATCTCGCAAACACTTGCTTCGGGCAGCCCACAAATTATAGTGGGTGTTTAGCTGCTTCATTCAAAACTTGGGAGAATTAGCATTCATGTTTGCCACAGGACACGCAAACTAAATTCAAATCAATTTGTATTCGATTACGAATATCCACAGATAATTATCGTTTTGTTATTTATTTATTTAAAACCACAACAAAGATTTATTCCACCTTTATATATGATTATGATTTAGAAATGTCGTGATCTTGAATTGATGGGTTAGATACACTCTGATTCAAACAGTTATTTCATCCAATACAATATGCTCACACGAAAAACAGTTCACCTTCAATCATACAAGTACCGAGGATTACCTCGCCTAAAAAATTCGGATCATTACAACACATGGACAACATAGGGGGTCTTGCAACATAATCCATTTAGAGACATGACACAACATGCAAGTACAATAATCTAATGACAATTTCAACTGGTATCTAAAGAAGAACCGGGATTACCTTGGGCTTCAGATAGCAGAAACAGCAGGACCTCCTCCGTCTTCAAATGCAACATTCTTACTTCCTCCAATTCTTGGGTTGCTTGCATAATGCGTGCCGCTAATTCCATAATTTCCAGCCTCAAGATAAAGATTACCTCATTCATGGCAGCCACACCATCTCTTTCTGCCTCTAGTAGAGCCTCAAGCACTATAATATCTGTGCTCAGACTGCTCTCTGGCGGTGTTGCCTCTGAACTGCTACCATCTGGTAACATGGATGGCGATCTTTTCCACAAATAGATTCTGGGGTTGTACATTGTGTCCTAGTGTGAACGGCATCCTGAAATGTTTCCGCTGGACATAAGTAAGAGATAGTTATCGTATGATCCAGGCAGTAAGATTACATGGTAAACGACGGACAAAATTGTCGAGCATGGCAAACTATATTTAAATGGTTCGAAGCAGCATCAGCCGAAAAGAAATTAAAATGGTAAGATGAAACTAGGGATGTAAGTGGAAAATAAACGACATCCGCCAGTCCCATCTAGTTAGTTTTTGCTACCTCCCTCGTTCATTTTCCTCAAAACACAAAAACTCTTTTGAACTATCATACCACTAGTGGACTTTAATCGAGATTAAACGGGACCCAGTTGACATCCCTTGTTGAAAGGGAGTGTACAACCGCTATATTTAAGTTGCCAAGGCATCTAAGCAGTTGAAATAATCTGAGAAAGCACATAACAGTGTGGCCTCATATAAACTACGAAGACAGTCTTGTGATGAAGTTGAGAGGAAAAGTTAAGGACTCAAATGAAATAGGCATGCATTTCTTTACGATAGTACAGCAGGCACTGCTGACATATTGGCCAACTCAGGTATAGTGTAACAACAAACAAGCATTCGAATCAAGCAATACAACAAAGTAGACAACTGAACTATTTGTAATTCGGTAGGATTACATGTTGAGGGAACAAGCCAAGAAATCAGCCCACTCGCATTACATTTCACATGTACTAAAACACACTGGCTTACCATATGTTGCTGTGAAGCCTAGCTGCTGTTGCAATGTTCTTTGAAGATATCACAAGATCCGTGGTTGCAAATCTAGTTGTTGTAGTTTATTTTGCACCATCTATTTAGGTAAAATTAATTTTAATCGCATGCACTGGTCCTAATTGATCATCAATGGTTCATCTAAACTAATGAAAGAAGGGTGTGTGCATACACGACAATATATCTGCTTCCCTCTATTTATATGCTTGTTAGAGGTGCCAGCCCCAAAAGAACAAATATTTTGCTTGATGGGGTTGGCAGCTCCATAATTAATAGAAGCATCAAATTAGTCATGCAACTTGGGAAGATCAAGAACACACAAACAAGTAATGAGCAGAGGCTCGGAGCGGTGATGTAATAGCTAGCATCGAAAAATGTAGGGTAAAACGAACAAAAGCGGTGGAACCACATGCTAGTTTGCTGATGTGTAATTAATCATAGAGAACATTAAGCGATGCGATGGAACCAACAGGTGGCATCGTAACAAAACTAAAGCATATTAACTATATGTGCATTTGGTATGTAATTTAGCACATGTAACATGTTCCTTTGCCGTAAGTATGGCCCTACTGGTGCAAGCAGATTAATGCGTCTCATGAAAAACTTAATGATGCCCTGAAGAAATTCAAAGGTGCGGTGCTTATGCTAGGAAAGTGAACGTGGGCGCCGACCGTTGGATAATAGTACCTGATTCTCGGCGGCGTATGGGTATCGTTGTCATACTTGATAGCTAAGGATCGTCGATGGTGCTCGTGTTGTGGTTGAGTTTGGGTCGGCTGTCGCCGTCGCTGAAGCGGCTCCGGTGCTACGGTTGCGGCGCCTGTCGACATACAAGAAAGCTCATTTGTGGTAAGTGAACAGTTGCACGATAAAGAGAAAAACCGAGGGAGTACAAATCAAAATAACCTAATGAGGCTGCGGCGTCGGTAAAGCAGGGCCGGTGGAGTTGAATATGGCGTCCGTGGAGCGGGTCCGGTGCAGTGGACGAAGGCTTCGGCGGGCGCGTTGTACATTGCTTTCGATGAGGTGGATCTGTTGCCGCGGACGAGGGCTTGTATGAAGGGCCAGCGAAGGGCGACGAGGAGTCGATGAAGGGCCTACGCTGTGGTGGACGAGGCGCCGCTAAGCAGATCCGGTGGGTTGGACCATGATGGCGGTCAAGGAGATCTAGAGCGGTGGACAAGCCAGTCGCTGAAGCGGCTCCGGTGAAGTGGTGAGTTGGCAGTTGGGGGTTCCAAGGTGCAGAAGGTAGATCCGGCGGGGTGTGAGGTCCACCGCTGCGGCGGAGGACTAGATTCGGCTGACTTGCCGTGGTTGGGGTCGGGGAGGGCTGCTGGGAAGAATGTTGGGGGCAAAGAGGGGAAAACAATGGAGTTACCAAAGCAGCCCTTTTCCGTTCATGTGGCAGGGGTAAAACAGGAATATCGTAGGGCTAAACTTTCGGGCGCGTGATATTTCGATGTGAGCGGGAAGTTTGAAAGCTTTTGGCGCCTAAAATTATAAGTATTCTGCTCTCGTATGGCCGACTATGATATCATGGCCGACAATTTGTTTGTTTTGCACGTAAAAAAATGTGCAAGTTTTGAAAATCAATGTGTCCAACTCGAGACTTAGATTGTCCATTCAATTCAAATATGGATCATTGAGCTACTACAAGCAAATACCATCATACGGTCCAATTCAAATGAAATTCCAAATGTGTTTATCCTAAATATGATGACAAAAGCAAAAATGTGTATGTGTATGAATAAAGTGGATGATTATAAAGTTTGAACATGCCCGTATGTGTATATCTCTAGGTTTGATATATGAATTTGAAATGACGAAATCCTGGCTTAAAAATGTACCTCCGTTTAAATGAATTACAAAAGCTAATGATGGAGTCGAATTCCAAAATTCCAATCTTAGGTTTGTATTTCGGGTACATCAAGGTATATCACGCATGTTCAAAAGTATCGTTATCTCATAGTACAAACTGTGAAACAAATTGATCAACCATGAGTGCACAATATCTCAATTACTCTAAAGTCCCTCAAATATAGACACCTCACTCTTTATCTGAAGTCAACCCCCCCCCACCACCACACACACACACACACATAGAGAAGTCGTTCTCTCCCCCAAACACCAACACACGAGCACATTAGCACCCCTCTCTCTTGTAAAGTCCGGACCCCAACATAGGTCTCTATCACTTTGTCTCTCGTGCATGCACACATCTCTTCCCTCACTCTCTAGGTCTCCCGCTATCTCTCTTACCCAAGCACACGCACTATATAGAGTGTATATTTCCCATACACACAAAACGGCACCCCCAAACGTCTATCTCCCTAGTTATGTGGTTCTCGCGCACTCACCTCACACACCACCCCCACTGCAAACAAGCACACTTTGTCTCCTTGTGCACCACTCTCCTCTTTCTATCTCTCCCACATGCGGACCCGCCCCAGCTCCTTCCCTATATACATATATGTCGTGACTCTTTGCATAGCTCCCTAATGTATAATCGTTCTCGATTTCGCACATTATTCTCTACACCATCTATTCTAGATCTCTCATGAAGTCCCTATCACACACAAGATGACTCGCTTCCCTTGCGTCTCCGTTCATAGGCCAATTTCGGACAACATCAACATCATCTCCCTATCTATACGCCATTTATGGACACAAACGACCCCTCTCTCCCCCTCTCTTCCTCTCTCTCTCTCTCTCTCTCTATCCGTCGCTAGCTCTCTCTTTCTCTCGCTCTCACACCCCTCTCCCACACACACACTCGATGTCTCTTCCAAATAGTCAGCTCCCCCGCCCGCACCCATGCTATCTCGCTACTACAAATGTCACACCATTCCCCCTTCCCTTATACTCCCTCCGTTCCGAATTACTTGTCTTCGATTTGTCTAGATACAGATGTATCTAGCACTAAAATGAGTCTAGATACATCCGTATCTAGACAAATCTAAGACAAGTAATTCAGAACGGAGGGAGTACTAGGTTTACATCATCAGTGGTCTCTCTACTCCACATACACTCTCTCCCTGTCACACACAAACGCGTGCACAAACACACACGCACAAACACCCATTTATCTGGATCCTCATCTCTCCCCATGTCCGCATGTGTATCTCACACACTCACTCTCTAATTATGTATATGTGTCTCCACGTTACACAACACAAAGCCCCATGTACATGTCTCTCTCTATCCTCCACACACATAGACACAAAGAATCTGTTATCATTGCCTCAGTCTCTAACATATCACACACGCACTCTCTCTCTCTCTCTCTCTCTCTCTCTCTCTCTCTCGCAAACATGCTCAACAAGGGGTTCCCCGTGAATAACTTACCGTCTATTCATCAACAGTCGTGGCAGTACAGTGAGCACGAGACGTGAAAAAGAATAAATCTACACGTGCTTAGACCACCTAGTATGACTACTAGGACTAGAGCAAGCCAAAAAGCGCGCCGCCGTCACCCCCTCCTTGTCGGCGATGGGAAAATCTTTGTTTTACACAGTCGAGAAGTTATTGAGCTAAGGCCCCACATGCCGAGGCGTTGAATAGAATGTAGATGCTAGTCTACGGAAGCAAGTATCGATAATACGTTAGTATCTCCATACTTATATTTCTTCTCTTATAAAAAACTGAGTTGGTGATGATGGTACGTGTGCCATCTTGCAATATAGACCGTCCGATCTATATCTGACGGATGGAAATTAAACTAAAAGATACCCGCACCCCTCTCCACATTTGCAGACAAGGCCTTCCCTCGTTCATCCTTATCTCCAACAAACCTCATTGTTGAGCAATTAAGAAAGGAAGCCTCGGAACAAAGCGGCATGGTGGCCGCCGCGGGCGTTGTCAATCCCCATGCCTCCGCTCATCCGACCACCAACCACCACCACACCCCACTCCTCTTCACCTTATCTCATATTTCTCGAGATATCATTAGTTTTTACACATGGGATTACTCCCGCAAGGGTCAATCACAACAAGTGTTTTATAAAAAAATGCATCTTCATGTTCCGTGCAATGCACGGATCTTGCTAGTACTCCTACACAAGACTAAGTTGGTGATGCTGGTGTGTTTGCCATCCATCGTTTCTGACCATTAGATCTACATCTAACGATTGTGAGGTAAGTTGTTGCCTTTTCTCACCAACATCCCGCTTGTCTACCAATTTGCAGAAAAACCCATAATTAGTATCTTAAAACCAACCACATCCCTCCCTGACCTCACCAAAACATCCCAAGGAATAATATATTCTAATTGAAACATAATATATCTCTAGTGACATATGTATATCAAAATTAGAGTGTTTTGAACCAAGTTTGTGAATAAGTATTATTCTAATTATGATTCATTGCAACGGACATGAACATTGCTAGTATTTCCAACCATGCATTTTTTCCTAGTATTCCATAGTTTCGAGTTTTCCATCAAGATATTAGTCACTCATGGTTGATATTTACTTTCAATCATGTACACATAAGCACTATGTAACTAGCCTTTCTTATTGGCTTCCAAAGCTTAACTTTCACTCCTACTTACAATATGTAGAGTATTTAACAAAAAAACTACCACTTTCAACCAGCCCTAGGAAGAATCTATTGTACAAAAAATAGCAAAACATACCCAAAATTTCTTAATCCACGCCAAAAACTACTACCTAGTACTCCTACCGATTAGGTTCGTTTAAACCCATTTATGACTGGGTTGGCCCACACGTCCGTGCTGACGAGGCAGCTTAAACCAACATATTTTGTTTGACCGTTGACACGAGGGACCCACATCTGACCTTCTATCCTATCATTCCCCCTCAAATCATTATTTTTCCTGAACATTACTTCAAACAGTACTGATGCGTGTTCGTCGGTGGCGCCGGTGATGAGCGAGTTGGCCGCCGCTCCGCCGGACGGGCCGGACGCCGCGCTGGCCTCCGCACGGGTTGGTAGGCTGGCCCGAGCATGACTCACGAGCGAGTTAGCCGCCGCGCTGGCCTTCGCTTGAGCCAGATGGCTGGCCTTAGCACGGCGCGCGCGAGCAAGCCGCCGCGAGGCTGTGCCAATCTAGCTAGCAAACCTTGCAGACAAGCAGCTGGACGGAGCTATCTTGGCTAGCTAGCGGCCGCGAAGCGCCGGACGGAGCTGGCATCCGGCTGCCGCAACATGGGCTCCGCACCGCGGCGGTTTTGACCTCGCCTACGCCGGCGGCGGTAGCTACGCCCCATGGCCGAGGATGACTAGGTGGACGGGCGGAGGTAGGAGGTCACTCGAGGATTTTTTTGGTAAGAGCATGTACAATGGTTGATAAGGTAGTCTTATCTTAAGTCTGCGGCGTATGCAAGTGGTAGTAGTTTCTTGGCATTTTAGTGGTTTCTTGCATTATTAGGGGTTTCTTGTAAGGAACAATGTACGTACTACTAGCGACAAAAGGCGATTCTAGGTTGCGTTGTACTCCAACGAGTACTACTAGTGGTCGCGGGCGTATACCTCGTTTTGTGGGTTCGATCCGGCGAGCGAACGCACGCGGCCTTTTTTAAATAGTACTACTACACTTCGCTGCGAGCCAATATTTCACACGCACAGTTTTAGTTTTGAAGTCAAACGGACGTGCGGCCCCACAATCTGGGTGCACTGGACAGCCTAGCCACGTGAACGGGTTTTCCTTCCCAGCATCTCGTGGCTCGCGTGTTTGCCCTAGCCGCACCTCGCTTGCAGCTTCCTCATCAGCTAGTAGCATATTTAAACTAGCGCCTCCCAATTAAGCCCGAGTAGCCGGAAAAGCCTGGCGGGGCATTGGGAACTGTACAATATGGCTCTATACGTAAAGTGCTCTACTACTACTACTCTGTAGCTTGTGGCGTTGCACGCATGGACTTCACTCCATTATCGGCTCTACTATAAAAGAAATTCATCTTGACGTGTTTTTTTGAAACGGAGGCAAAAGCTTTGCTTCATCTCATTCATAAAGAAGGAACTACTAACAAAGTTCGACGAGATCCATTACACCTCCACAAATGGAAGCGAAAAGCCTAGTCTCACTGTATCAAATAACTCAAATGTTCTGCCCCCGCAGTAACCGTCGCTGATAAACAGGCTGCTAGTGTGTGCGTGAGAGGAGCGGCTGAGTAGGCCAGCTACGTGAGAGGAGCGGCTGAATAGAGCACCGAGAGTACCCACTAGGCCACTACGCTGGTGTACTTCCCCTGCATTGATAGTACAGTGATGGTTCTAGAGAACAGTAGTACCCTCCACTTCCAACTGTAGCTGCTTGGCCCTGAGATTCAAGAGTTCAAAACTGGTGCACTATACTAGACTAGACTAGAAGTATAGTACATCGCACTGCTAGTTGAGAAAAGTAGTACTAGTACTGCTACAGTACGAGTACGTACTCCTCCGTCACATAATGTAAGGCGTTTTTTGACACTAGTTGGCATGTACAAAAAATGGCAAAAACATACCCAAAATTTCTTTATCCACGCCAAAAACTACTACCTAGTGCCAAAAATTTCTTACTAATGCTATTATTTACAGTATAATGCAATCCCATAACGTTCCATAATGCTAGTACTAGTAGTAAATAATAGCCTCACCCCTTCGCTGAGGAACGATCTACAATTGGAAGGGACGAGGCCCTGCGGTTACTACGCTCTTATCTCCTCCTCGCCAGTTCCCCTCCCCCCGAAGAGAAGCCAGTTCATCGCTGCTCCCATGGATTCGCCAGGCAGTTCTCCTCCTCGTCGGGGCTGGGAGACCTTGGACGACGATCCTCTGGGAGAAATCGCACGCCGCTCTGACGTCCTCACTGCCGCAAGACTCGGTGCTTCATACACCAACTTTTTCAAGACACTGCTTAAACAGGCTTGGGAAAAGGCCATGCTTGTTGGTCTTCCATGCGTCCTCGAGGAGAAGGTTATTCTATGGGACAATCCTTCGGACAGTCCACCGCTCCCTGGCCATGGTTGCACGTTGAATCCGCTAGAGTTGCCGACGTTGAGAGGTAGTCGGATTTTGTCCGATGAGCAGGTCAGTAATGGAGTTTGATCATGTAGTACTTAGTTATTCCATTTCCATCCCGTAATTTCTCCGCTGCCCACCGTCTTATATATAGGTCTGGGTCGGTGCCAACGAAGATTGGCTTGCATACCTCCGTCCGGATACCACCATCATTTTGCACAACATCCACAACAGTGCGGCCGTTCCGGTAGACCCCTTCTCCACCATTGGGATCGGCCTTCCGGACTGGCTGGGCTTGAATACGTATGATGATGCCTACATGAGATTGAAGAAGATAGCAATTGCGGACCCGCCGACAAAGCTACGCGGCTACGACGATTACTATCTCATCGCGTGTTCGACATAAGGATTGCCATAAATACAAGAGGCAGTAACGACAGAGGCTGGCGCATGCTGGCGGCGGCAGATTTATACCCCTACACGTTCGAAGACGCCGTGCGCCATCTAGGCCACATCTTCACGGTGACAAGCCAGGGGACTTGTTTCATCTGGTTGCCATCCTGCGGTATGGGAGATTACAAACGGAATGCACAAACCATCATTTGCATCCCTAACGGTACTCCATTATTTTGCAGGGACCAGTCATCCCCCCGATCAAAATAAGATCGCCGATCCTGGATGTGCATTTGCATCCGCGATTCGGTCTAACCTGGAACCTTGTAGCTGACTTTGGCATATTGGGATCAACTATCTTAGCAGTCGTTACCCATGGTACCACTGATGTGCAACATGGTCACACAATCTACCACGATCGGATCGTCACCATCTACCCATGTATTCCATTTTTTAACCCTCTCGCCTTCTCTTTCATTGTTGTACTAGTAGTATACTTAGTAGTACTAGTAGGAGTACTTTTTACCTTGGAGGACGCGTATAGCTAGCTAGGCCCTTGAGATTTGAACCCACTAGCTGCCACCATTTTTGTTTTTCCATGTCTTACTATCTCATCCATGTAGCCAAGAGTGGCTATATATAATAAGCAGTTATTTTACTTCCTCTATATCGGAGTAGTACTATTTGCTGCACAAGACATTCGACCGCCATATTTGAGCACTACATTATTATGCATGGACCTTGACTATGTACGTCACCATGTGTCCAGATCTGGGATGCCACGCGTACGGATGAGCGGCGCCGAGTTCGACCCCGTGATGCTACGTGGGTGCCGAGGAACACTCTTGGAAGTACTCGCTTTTCATCGGGGACAGCTACCCCATTGTCAGCGGATGCCACCTTCCGTGCCGCGACACGTAAGGCCTGCCGTTTATGAAGCATGGTTGTGTATTCAGTGTGCACCGCGGATGAGCGACATCTTTGGGACACGCTATCCCTGATTTATGCCGCTTCAGCTTGGATGAGTCTCCATCGTGTGGAACCGGACTAGAAAGCTGCGACAATGATTCCGTTGCCCACCGCTATGGATCATGCCATCCATGAAGAACACCAGGACTAGAACACGGAGGAGGACATGTAGCCCATCTATAGCGTGTAAGTGGAGTACGGTAATTGTGAGCGGTAGCGCTGTGAATATATGTAGACTAGTCGTGCACAAATTTATCACATGAATTGGAGATGAACTTGTGTGGCATAACGGCATTTGTCCTTTAGAATTTATTACTAGTAAATGTGTTATGTGTATGCGTGCAACTTGTGTGGTTGTTGCACGGGCTCCAACACGCTCTTTGAGAAAAAAAAAGGTGGCACAGCTTTGGATATACGTGACGTGGCGGCATCATACAGTAGCATCATTCGCTATAGTTGTAGTACACTCCTACTAGGATGACAACTCCTTTAAAACCTTGCGCTTGGCTCTTTGCCTCTTCGGGAGGTTCAACAGTTCGTACTCGTGTGAACCTTGCACTTGGCTCTTTGCCTCTTCGGAAGGTCCAACAATGATGATACTACAATATGCTTCTGGCAATCTGACACCGATTGAACTGCTGCACGTCCACCGCGAGGGCGAGGGCGAGGGCGAGGGAGAGGGAGAGGGAGAGGGCGCTGTAGTCAAAACCCTCTCCTCGTCCTGTGAACCACCGCGCGCGTGGGCGAGGGAGAGGCGTAGTAAGCAAGCTTCTCCACGTTCGGCGAGTTGACGGGACACATCAAAGCAGTACTAGTACTAGTAGTAGTCCATACTGCGTCCTTTCCGATTAATATGGCTTAATTTGAAACGATAAAAATATACTGGCGGTCAACGTATGTAACAATACGCTCTTTACGGTCACTATATATAGTTTTGCGTCGATTATACGATCACTAGCTCATCGTAGAGAACCGTATTGCACCCTCTTGACCGCCACATAGTCGACGTGGCACTTTGTTGACTGGTTAAATTGTCACCTGGTTTCTGGTCCCACATCAGTTAGCGAGCAAAGAAATCAGTTAAACAAAACTTTACGCAGCGCGACACGAGTCCAACCCTTGCGCCCAAACCGCCCTGCCTGTGTATGTGAGTGCATGCACATGTCCTCCCTCGGTCTTCCAACAAAGAGTGTACATCGGCTATAAAACAAAGAGTGTAGTACATGATGTACATCTACACTTCCAATGCATTTAGCCTTTAATCTAAATCGATATTGATTGACTAATGCACCAACTTGTGTTGTAGGTATAGGCTACCTGTCTATCCTTAATTATAGCATGCAACGACCTTCACTTAATCTTCTTATCTCAATGGTTGCATGCAGACATAAGTCTGCTACTTTTGGGCGTTAATTATGCCCTGGTCAATGTGTAAATCTCTAAATGTACAGTCTTTCACAGATGTAGGGAGTAGGTTGAGCACTTGAGCGTGAGCGTGTGTGTTGCGTCGTGTGTTGTGTGCCGCATGGGTGCGTGAGTGTTGTGTGCGTCCATGTGTACGTGTGAGTGTTGCATGTTGCATGCATGCATGCATGCATGGGGCTTAGTCCCTCCCATTGACATGTTCATATTTCAAGCTTCCTCTGTTCCCTCCATATGGTGATACTCCCTCGGTTCCCAAATAGTACGGAGTAAAAGCCTCCCTCTGTTCCAAAATACGGAGTATTTGTCTTTCTACAGATTTCAACAAGTGACTAGGTACGGAGCAAAATGAATGAAGTGAGCGTAGAGGCATAGGGATACTGTAGAAAGGAAGTCCTCGCAATCCATTATTCCCCATCTCGGTCAGAGAGAACTATTCAACTAGTCTTCGCAGTGAAGTGACAATACACGCTGCAGTAGATGGGACACGTAATTAATAAGCTGAACCAGCGTGTTGGTGTTACTAAATCAGCCTTACCTAGTACTGCCATCATGTTTGCCAGTAGAGCACGCTTCCGCAAATACGCCTACGCACCTCTGTTCTCCATTAACTGACATATGGGCCCTCTTGTGGTGGACCCACATGTCATCGGTGTAACTATTTACACTCCGAAGGACGGTGCCTATATCCTGGTAGTAGTACTAGTAGAATTGAGATTTAATGCACTTTCTTCCCCGTCTTCCACTCTTCTTCCTCCTCTCTTCTTCTTCCTCCTCTCTTCCCCATCGTCGGCCGCACACCATTTACCCCCGCTCACTGCTCGCCCGCCCATGCCATCTTCCTTGGTAGCTCGCGCGTACCAAATACCCCCTCTCACTGCTCGGCCACACGAGGAGAAGCTTCTTCGCTCGCCCGCCCGAATCCACTTCCCCCTTGCTTGCAGGCACCGAAAACCTCAATGGCAGAACCGACTGACACGCAGAGCCGCGATTGGAATTCCCACCCCGATGTTCTCTTGGAGCATATCTGTAGTCGTATGGACCTACTCAGCACCGTCCGTCTGACCGCATGGTCGGTGTCTTTGTACCGTCTACTCGTCTGCAACCGGCCGGCTCTTTTCAAGACACCCTACTTGCTGATGCCCGATCCTCGCAGTTGGCCCAGACACCGACTTGACGATCCTACGGAGGTTGCCCTGGTGCCCCTCGACATGCTACCACTACCCGTACACCTGTCCTTCATGCGCGGCCACTAATGGGCGGGCATGAAGGCCAACTAGATCGTCCTCATCCACCACACCTGTAGTCCGTGGCATCTCGTGGATATCTACACCCAACGAGAGATCACCCTTCCATCATTGGATACCGCCGCCATTGAGCCTCGCGGCCCGCCGGACACTCCTGCCTACTACGCACGAGACGCGTCAAGCTTTTGGCTCGACCTCTGTTTGCAGAAAGTTGTAATCTACGAAGTGCCCACACCATCAGAAGACTACATGGATTACAAGCTCATTGCCTTATTCAACAAGGGATTAGTCTATCTGGAATCCGGTCGCCATAGATGGTTATGGCTCATCATCAATCCTGTTGAGGCAACATTTCTGTCTGATGCTATAGTGCATGATGGCATCGTTTACGCGGTCGACACACAGATTGGCTGCCTATACTTGTGGAATCTATCGTCGTGTAATTGTTCTATCTCATCTCATCTTTACCTTATAAATATGACTGCCTGTTCATTTGTTACAAATTTAGAATACAAAGCATGTCTATAACCACATCATTGCTATATGTTCCTCTCGTTTCCTAGATTTTTATGACCACACATGTTATTGTTAGAGTTGATATGAGAACAATTGGCATCTAATGATTGTTAGAATACATATTATGAGCATAACATCATGATTGCTATATGTTACTCTTGTTTACAAGATTTTTATAACAACGCATGTTATTGCTTAGAGTTGATATGAGAACAGTAGTAGTAAGTGCTATGGTAGAATATGAGTAGGCACTGTCATGGTTGTTTTCCTCTCATTGTTACATGATGTTTGAACCATGACATGTTGCTAGAATATGAAAGCCATTGGCTTATTTTTTTTAACTTGGGGTATGATTATGACCACAACATTGCAATTCTCTGTCTATGATATGTGTCACTGTTATAATAATCTTAATTCCACACATACTCTCAACATGATTGTTTATTTTGTCCTTTTGGTCTCCAATTTGAATTGTTGCAGCAGACGCAAATGCGCTGGCCTTCATGATTCCAGGACCTGGAATCATACCAGCCGATGGGTGGTAGTTTATCGCTCGTTCAGCTGACGGCGGTCATTTGATGCTCATTCGCACGTACCAAATTAACCAAAGTATTACATCAAACCACATGCCGTATAATGCGTGGGGCGTTCGTGACATTGATAGCTATGGATGCTTCGTGTTCGAGAAAGATCCCAGCTCCGTTGGGCCAGGCCTATTCAACTGGAGGCGGGTTTACAGCCTCGGCAACCACTCCTTGTTCCTCGGGCTCAATTATCCGATCATCCAACCAATCATTGATCATATCACCGGCGATGATTACTGTGCTATGCAACTTCCATTCGCGAGGGGGGGCTGTGTTTACACATCATACCATGGGTTTCATGAATCACCATATCCAGAGATTCGTCGACACAGCTTGTTACCAGATAATCTTCAGTGTGTGAAAGGCATCAAGCTTTCATGCGATAGATGGCTTCTGCAAAACCGACATGCGGCGATGTGGTTCATGCCAACAGCAAATATGCACAACTTGATTCGTGCCGATATCTAGACTGAGCCATGTATTCTGCTGGTGTAGCACGAACCTCTTTTGTTGGATATTATGTATTGTTGTTAGTTTGAAGCACTCCTCTAGTTTGAAGGATAGATACCTTCCTGGGATCAAGTGCATCCTAACTCACCTGCGTAGGATGTACTTGATAATGATGATGGAGATGCTGTGCGAATATATATATATATACATACACACACACACACACACACACACACACACACACACACACACACACACACACACATATATATATATATATATATATATATATATATATATATATATATATATATATATATATATATATCAGTTAGGCTTCAAGTGCGTACTTGTTAGTTAAACCTATGTATAAATTGTGACACTAAATACGACTAGTAAGTAGTACGATGAGCGATACTAGTATACGTTGGTCAAATTATTCATCATGTCCACACATTGAATTGACGTGACAACACGCTATGCATGAGGTTGTTGGGGAACGTAGTAATTTCAAAAATTTTCCTACGATCACGCAAGACCATGGTGATGGCATAGCAACGAGCGGGAAGAGTGTCCGTCCCACGCACTGTGAGACCGAAGCGAAGCGTTATAACAACGCTGTTGATGTAGTCGACGTCTTCACGATCCAACCGATCCAAGCACCGAGCGTCGGCACCTCCGAGTTCTGCACACGCTCAGCCCGATGACGATCCCCTGACTCCGATCCAGCAAAGTGTCGGGATGAGTTCCACAACCTGACGGCGTGGTGGCGATGATGATGCTCCACCGACGCAGGGCTTCGCCTAAGCTCCGCGACGATATGACTTCTCCCAGCAGGCTTCGCTAAGCTCGCGACGATATGACCGAAGTGGAATATGGTGGAAGGGGCACCGCACACGGCTAAGGAAATCAACTTGTGTGTTTTGGGGTGCTCCTGCCCCAGTATATAAAGGAGCCAAGGGGAGGTGGCGGCCAAGAGGAGGAGGCGCAAGGGAGTCCTACTCCTCCGGGAGTAGGACTCCCCCAATCCTAGTTGGAATAGGATTCCTGAGGGGAGAGAGAGAGAGGGGCGGCCCACCTTTCCTAGTCCTAATAGGACTAGGGAAGGGGGCGCGCGGCCACCTAGGGCTGGCCCTTCTCCTTTCCTCCAAGGCCCACTATGGGCCCATGCAGTTCTCGGGGGGTTCCGGTAACCTCCCGGTACTCCGGTAAATTCCCGATTTCACTCGGAACCTTTCCGATGTCCAAATGTAGGCTTCCAATATATCAATCTTTATGTCTCGACCATTTCGAGACTCCTCGTCATATCCGTGATCACATCCGGGACTCGAACAACCTTCGTGCATCAATACTTATAAACTCATTATGACCGCCATCGAAGCGTTAAGCGTGCGGACCCTACGGGTTCGAGAACTATGTAGACATGACCGAGACACCTCTCTGGTCAATAACCAATAGCGGACCTGGATGCCCATATTGGCTCCTACATATTCTACGAAGATCTTTATCGGTCGACCGCATAACAACATACGTTGTTCCTTTGTCATCGGTATGTTACTTGCCCGAGATTCGATCGTCGGTATCCAATACCTAGTTCAATCTCGTTCATCGGCAAGTCTCTTTTCTCGTTCCGTAATACATCATCTCACAACTAACACATTTAGTTGCAATGCTTGCAAGGCTTATGTGATGTGCATTACCGAGAGGGCCCAGAGATACCTCTCCGACAATCGGAGTGACAAATCCTAATCTCGAAATATGCCAACCCAACATGTACCTTCGAGACACCTGTAATGTACCTTTATAATCACCCGATTCGTTGTGACGCTTGGTAGCACCCAAAGTGTTCCTCGGCCAAACGGAGTTGCATAATCTCATAGTCATAGGAACATGTATAAGTCATGAAGAAAAGCACTAGCAACAAACTATACGATCAGGTGCTATGCTAATGGAATGGGTCATGTCAATCAGATCATTCAACCAATGATGTGATCCCATCAATCAAATAACAACTCCTTGTTCATGGTTAGGAAACATAACCATCTTTGATTAACGAGCTAGTCAAGTAGAGGCATACTAGTGACACTCTGTAGGTTTATGTATTCACACATGTATTATGTTTCCGGTTAATACAATTCTAGCATGAATAATAAACATTTATCATGATATAAGGAAATAAATAATAACATTTATTATTGCCTCTAGGGCATATTTCCTTCAGATCTCCCACTTGCACTAGAGTCAATAATCTAGATTACACAATGATTCTAACACCCATGGAGTCTTGGTGCTGATCATGTTTTGCTCGTGGAAGAGGCTTAGTCAACAGGTCGCAACATTCAGATCCGTATGTATCTTGCATATCTCTATGTCTCCCACCGGACCAAATCCGGATGGAGTTGAAGCGTCTTTTGATGTGCTTGGTTCTCTTGTGAAATCTGGATTCCTTTGCCAAGGCAATTGCACCAGATTATCACAAAAGATTTTCATTGGACCCGATACACTAGGTACAACACCTAGATCGGATATGAACTCCTTCATCCGACTCCTTCATTAGCTGCTTCCAAGCAGCTATGTACTCAGCTTCACATGTAGATCCCATAACGACGCTTTGTTTGGAACTGCACCAACCGACAGCTCCACCGTTTAATGTAAATACGATCCGGTTTGCGATTTAGAATCGTCCGGATCGGTGTCAAAGCTTGCATCGACGTAACCGTTCATTTATGAGCTCTTTGTCACCGCCATAAATGAGAAACATATCCTTAGTTCTTCTCAAGTACTTAAGGATGTTCTTGACCGCTGTCCAATGATCCACTCTGGATTACTTTGGTACCGCTGCTAAACTTACAGCAAAGGCACACATCAGGTCTGGTACACAGCATTGCATACATGATAGAGCCTATGGCTGAAGCATAGGAACATCTTTCATTTTCTCTCTATCTTCTGCGGTGGTGGGGCATTGAGTCTTACTCAACTTCACACCTTGTAATACCGGCAAGAACCCTTTCTTTGCTGATCCATTTTGAACCTTTTCAAAACTTTATCAAGGTATGTGCTTTGTGAAAGTCCTATTAAGCGTCTTGATCTATCTCTATAGATCTTAATGCCCAATATGTAAGCAGCTTCACCGAGGTCTTTCATCGAAAACTCTTATTCAAGTATCCCTTTATGCTATCCAGAATTCTATATCATTTCCGATCAATAATATGTCATCCACATATAATATCGAAATGCTACTGAGCTCCCACTCACTTTCTTGTAAATACAGGCTTCTCCAAAAGTCTCAGATAAAACCAAATGCTTTGATCACACTATCAAAACGTTTATTCCAACTCCGAGAGGCTTGCACCAGTCCATAAATGGATCATTGGAGCTTGCACACTTTGTTAGCTCCTTTGGATCGACAAAACCTTCTGGTTGCATCATATACAACTCTTCTTCCGTAAATCCATTCAGAATGCAGTTTTAACATCCATTTGCCAAATTTCATAATCATAAAATGCGGCAATTGCTAACATGATTCGGACGACTTAAGCATCGCCACGGGTGAGAAGGTCTCATCGTAGTCAATCCCTTGAACTTGTCGAAAACCTTTTGCAACAAGTCGAGCTTTATAGACGATAACATTACCATCAGCGTCAGTCTTCTTCTTGAAGATCCATTTATTCTCAATTGCTTGCCGATCATCGGGCAAGTCAACCAAAGTCCACACTTTGTTCTCATACATGGATCCCATCTCAGATTTCATGGCCTCAAGCCATTTTGTGGAATCTGGGCTCACCATCGCTTCTTCATAGTTCGAGGTTCATCATGTTCCAAGAATATGACTTCCAAAACAGGATTACCGTACCACTCAGTGCGGATCTTGTTCTGGTTGATCTACTGAAGTTCTGTAGAAACTTGATCTGAAGTTTCATGATCATCATCATTAGCTTCCTCCCTATTTGGTGTAGGTGTCACGAAACTGTTTTCGTGATGTACTACTTCTCAATAAGGGAGTAGATACAGATTATCTCATCAAGTTCTACTTTCCTCCCACTCACTTCTTTCGTGAGAAACTCTTTCTCCAAAAAGTTTCCAATTTAGCAACAAAAATCTTGCCTTCGGATCTGTGATAGAAGGTGTACCCAACTGTCTCCTTTGGGTATCCTATGAAGACACATTTCTCCGATTTGGGTTCGAGCTTATCAGGTTGAAGCTTTTTCACATAAGCATCGCAGCCCCAAACTTTCAAAACGACAACTTTGGTTTCTTGCCAAACCACAGTTCATAAGGCGTCGTCTCAACGGATTTAGATGGTGCCCTATTTAAAGTGAATGTAGCCGTCTCTAAAGCATAACCCCAAAATGATAGCGGTAAATCAGAAGAGACATCATAGATCGCACCATATCTAATAAAGTACGATTCGACGTTCGGACACACCATTACGTTGTGGTGTTCGGTGGCGTAAGTTGCGAAACTATTCCGCATTGTTTCAAATGTAGGCCAAACTCAGAACTCAAATATTCTCCTCCACGATCAGATCGTAGAAACTTTATTTTCTTGTTACGATGATTTTCCACTTCACTCTGAAATTCTTTGAACTTTTCAAATGTTTCAGACTTGTGTTTCATTAAGTAGATATACCCATATCTGCTCAAATCATCTGTGAAGGTGAGAAAATAACGATATCCGCCACGAGCCTCAACATTCATTGGACCACATACATCAAGATGTATGATTTCCAATAAATCTGTTGCTCTCTCCATAGTTCCGGAGAACGGTGTTTTAGTCATCTTGCCCATAAGGCACGGTTCGCAAGTGCCAAGTGATTCATAATCAAGTGACTCCAAAAGTCCATCAAGATGGAGTTTCTTCATGCGTTTTACACCGATATGACCTAAACGGCAAGTGCCACAAATAAGTTGCACCATCATTATCAACTCTGCATCTTTTGGTTTCAACATTATGAATATGTGTATCACTACTATCAAGATTAAGTAAAACAAACCATTCTTCAATGGTGCATGACTAAAAGATATTATTCATATAAATAGAACAACCATTATTCTCTGATTTAATGAATAACCGTCTCGCATCAAACAAGATCCAGATATAATGTTCATGCTCAACGATGGTACTAAATAACAATTATTTAGGTCTAATACTAATCCCAAGGTAGATGTAGAGGTAGCGTGCCGATTGCGATCACATCGACTTTGGAACCATTTCCCACGCCAAGATCGTCACCTCTTCCTTAGCCAATCTTCGCAATCCGTAGCCCTGCTTGAGTTGCAAATATTAGCAATGAACCAGTATCAAATACCAGTGTGCTATCGAGTATTAGTAAGGTACACATCAATAACAAGTATATCACATATACCTTTGTTAACCTTGCCATCCTTCTTATCCGCCAAATACTTGGGGCAGTTCCGCTTCAAAGACCAGCCTGCTTGCAATAGAAGCACTCGGTTTCGTGCTTAGGACCAGACTTGGGTTTCTTCTCTTGATCAGCAACTTGCTTGCCGCTCTTTTGAAGTTTCCTTTTCTTTCCTTTGCCCTTTTCTTGAAACTAGTGGTTTTGTTAACCATCAACACTTGATGCTCCTTTTGATTTCTACCTCCATGACTTTCAAAGATCGCGAAGAGCTCGGGCATAGTTTTGGTCATCCTTGCATATTATAGTTCATCACGAAGCTCTTGTAGCTTGGTGGCGTGATTGGAGAATTCATCAATGACGCAATCATCCGGAAGATTAACTCCCAGTTGAATCAAGTGATTGTTATATCCGGACATTACGAGTATATGCTCACCGACGTAACCATTCTCCTCCATCTTACAGCTATAGAACTTATTGGAGACTTCATATCTCTCAATCCGGGCATTCGCTTGAATATTAACTTCAACTCTGGAACATCTCATATGCTCCATGGTGTTCAAAACGACGTTGAAGTCCCGTTCTAAGCCGTAAAGCATGGCACACTGAACTATAGAGTAGTCATCAGCTTTGCTTTGCCAGACGTTCACAACTTCTCGGCGCAGCCCTTGCACCAGGCCCGGCACCTAACGGTGCTTCCAGGACGTAATTCTTCCGTGCAGCAATAAGGATAATCCTCAAATTCACGGACCCAGTCCGTGTAATTGCTGCCATCATCTTTCAACTTTGCTTTCTCAAGGAACGCATTAAAATTTAACGGAACAACAAACGAGCCATCTATCTACACATCATAGACAAGCAAGATACTATCAGTACTAAGTTCATGATAAATTTAAGTTCAATTAATCATATTACTTAAGAACTCCCACTTAGAAAAATATCCTCCAATTCTCTAAGTGATTGCGTGATCCATATCAACTACACCATGACCGATCATCACGTGTGATGGAGTAGTTTCAATGGTGAACATCAATATGTTGATCATATCTACTATATGATTCACGCTCGACCTTCGGTCTCCGTGTTCGAGGTCATATCTTATATGCATAGCTCGTCAAGTATAACCTGAGTATTCCGCGTGTGCAACTGTTTTGCACCCGTTGTATTTGAACGTAGAACCTATCACACCCGATCATCACGTGGTGTCTCAAAGACGAAGAACTTTCGCAACGGTGCATACTCGGGAGAACACTTCTTGATAATTTAGTAAGGGATCATCTTATAATGCTACCGTCAATCAAAGCAAAATAAGATGCATAAAGGATTAACATCACATGCAATCAATATAAGTGATATGATATGGCCATCATCATCTTGTGCTTGTGATCTCCATCTCCAAGCACCGCCATGATCACCATCGTCACCGCGCGACACCTTGATCTCCATCGTAGCATCGTTGTCGTCTCGCCAACTATTGCTTCTACGACTATCGCTCTCGCTTAGTGATAAAGTAAAGCAATTACATGGCGTTGCATTTCATACAATAAGCGACAACCATATGGCTCTGCCGATTGCCGATAACTCGGTTACAAAACATGATCATCTCATACAATAAGATATAGCATCACGTCTTGACCATATCACATCACAACATGCCCTGCAAAAACAAGTTAGGCGTCCTCTACTTTGTTGTTGCAAGTTTTACGTGGCTGCTACGGGCTGAGCAAGAACCGTTCTTACCTCGCATCAAAACCACAGCGATACTTCGTCAAATAGACTCCGTTTAACCTTCTCAAGGACGGGCGTAGCCACACTCGATTCAACTAAAGTGAGAGAGACAGACACCCGCCACCACCTTTAAGCAACGAGTGCTCACAGCGGTGAAACCAGTCTCGCGTAAGCGTCTGCGTAATGTCGGTCCGGCGCTTCATCTCACAATACCGCTGAACCAAAGTATGACATGCTGGTAGGTAGTATGACTTGTATCGCCCACAACTCACTTGTGTTCTACTCGTGCATATGACATCAACGCATAAAACCAGGCTCGGATGCCACTGTTGGGGAACGTAGTAATTTCAAAATTTTCCTACGATCACGCAAGACCATGGTGATGGCATAGCAACGAGCGGGAAGAGTGTCCGTCCACGTACCCTCGTAGACCGAAAGCGGAAGCGTTATAACAACGCGGTTGATGTAGTCGTACGTCTTCACGATCCGACCGATCCAAGCACCGAACGTACGGCACCTCCGAGTTCTGCACACGTTCAGCCCGATGACGATCCCCGGACTCCGATCCAGCAAAGTGTCGGGGATGAGTTCCGTCAGCACGACGGCGTGGTGACGATGATGATGCTCCACCGACGCAGGGCTTCGCCTAAGCTCCGCGACGATATGACTTCTCCAGCGAGGGCTTCGCCTAAGCTCGCGACGATATGACCGAAGTGGAATATGGTGGAAGGGGCACCGCACACGGCTAAGGAAATCAACTTGTGTGTTTTGGGGTGCTCCCCTGCCCCGTATATAAAGGAGCCAAGGGGAGGTGGCGGCCAAGAGGAGGAGGCGCGCAAGGAGTCCTACTCCTCCGGAGTAGGACTCCCCCAATCCTAGTTGGAATAGGATTCCTGAGGGGAGAGAGAGAGGGGGCGGCCCACCTTTCCTAGTCCTAATAGGACTAGGGAAGGGGGCGCGCGACCACCTAGGGCTGGCCCTTCTCCTTTCCTCCAAGGCCCACTATGGGCCCATGCAGTTCCTGGGGTTCCGGTAACCTCCGGTACTCGATAAATTCTCGATTTCACTCGGAACCTTCCGATGTCCAAATGTAGGCTTCAATATATCAATCTTTATGTCTCGACCATTTCGAGACTCCTCGTCATATCCGTGATCACATCCGGACTCGAACAACCTTCGTGCATCAATACTTATAAACTCATTATGACCGCCATCAAAGCGTTAAGCGTGCGGACCCTACGGGTTCGAGAACTATGTAGACATGACCGAGACACCTCTCGGTTAATAACCAATAGCGGGACCTGGATGCCCATATTGGCTCCTACATATTCTACGAAGATCTTTATCGGTCGAGACCGCATAACAACATCGTTGTTCCTTTGTCATCGGTATGTTACTTGCCCGAGATTCGATCGTCGGTATCCAATACCTAGTTCAATCTCGTTCATGGCAAGTCTCTTTTCTCGTTCCGTAATACATCATCTCACAACTAACACATTTAGTTGCAATGCTTGCAAGGCTTATGTGATGTGCATTACCGAGAGGGCCCAGAGATACCTCTCCGACAATCGGAGTGACAAATCCTAATCTCGAAATATGCCAACCCAACATGTACCTTCGGAGACACCTGTAATGTACCTTTATAATCACCCGATTCACGTTGTGGACGTTTGGTAGCACCAAAAGTGTTCCTCGGGCAAACGGGAGTTGCATAATCTCATAGTCATAGGAACATGTATAAGTCATGAAGAAAAGCACTAGCAACAAACTATACGATCAGGTGCTATGCTAATGGAATGGGTCATGTCAATCAGATCATTCAACCAATGATGTGATCCCATTAATCAAATAACAACTCCTTGTTCATGGTTAGGAAACATAACCATCTTTGATTAACGAGCTAGTCAAGTAGAGGCATACTAGTGACACTCTGTAGGTTTATGTATTCACACATGTATTATGTTTCCGGTTAATACAATTCTAGCATGAATAATAAACATTTATCATGATATAAGGAAATAAATAATAACATTTATTATTGCCTCTAGGGCATATTTCCTTCAGAGGTGACACAAGAATCCCAGCAGCGTGTTCGGGTATTCTGGACTTCAGATTTGGAGTACCACTTATCTGTCGAAATCTTTCATCATTCACTTAAAACAGTCGATTGATCGGACATTGAGTACCATATAATCGGAATTATCGATGCAAGTCGAAGAAGGATTGGCGGTGCTGCCGGTGGCGTCAAGTTCGATCCCACGGATCGAGCTGATCGAGCACCTTGAGGCCAAAGTGAGTCTTCCTCTCGGATCCGACAAGTACCCGATGATGTGTGCCACTACTTCCACTATGACCGTTAAAACGTCTACCTCCACTACGGCGTGAGCGTCTGAGATGTACCACTACCGTCGATCGAAACGTCTACTTCCCTCTTGGCCTTGAACCGTCCCGTTTGAGCGATCCGAAGGTATAACCGAGGCGACCGCGATGAGATGCCCTTGCATGTATAGAGATGCGATATGTTTGCACCGTGTCGAATCATGCGATGCCCCTCTTTTGCCATGCCACCGTTCGTGGGAACCCGGTGTCGGGATCACCCACCATCTTGCATGACTCGCTCATCCACTTTTCCTTTGCACCGATATCTCAATCGAGTTATCGGAACGGAATATTGCCGTGGCACCATTTCCGTTGTTGTTGCCGTGGCACCCTTTCTTCCACCACGGACACAATGCTTCATAATGCTCTTGTTAACGTTTTCATAAAATTGCTTAAAACTTGCATGTCATCCGCATCATGATGCAAATTATAAAAATAGGAAATGGGCTTTATGTTGTCTGCCACAGATTTGGAGGCTAACTTGTGGGCCTACTAAGTTCATATGCACACAAGGTTTCTTAAAAGAAACTTAGTCAACAATCGACTCTACCAGCGTCGACCGTTAGATGTCAATCTAACGGCAATCATGCTTCTTCGATCTCGATCTTCCCGCCTCAAATGCCCAAACCAAGCGCCATCGAACCGCTTTGCTCCGCCTCCCATGGCCGGCAAGGTTGCCGGGCAGGCCTCACGGCCCCATCGCACTCGCATCCCTGGCCTATCTATCCTCTACTCACCCACACCTCCTGTTATTTTCCGCGACGGCAATTGAACCAATCAACCTCAGATTTCCACATCGTGGGTAGCCACCGATGTGTCTTCCCGGCTCCATGTCGTTCCTTCATAGGCCTCGCCGTCGCCCACCACCTTGGTGCTCTCGGCGTGGCGTGGTCAACGATGTCCATCCAACGGCCGTAGTGCTTCTTCAACCTCTCGGTCTTCTTGCCCCAGCCGCCAAAGCAGCGCCGGTCGTGTCAAGATGCTCCTGCCTCCCGTGGTCGGTCAGGCTACCACGGAGGCCTCACCGTCCCCCATACTACTCCCACCGCTGGCCGGCCATCCCTCCACTCACCCACTCCCCTGTTATTCAAGCGACGACGCAGCCTCACACCGCAGCCGAACGAGTGAACCTCGATTCCTCTCGCGTGGCATCCATCGCCGCGTTTTCCCGGCTCGCGCTGTCCCCTTCCTAGGCCTCGTCGTCGTCCACCGCCGTGGTGCTCTTGGCGCGGCGTGGTCAATGTGGTCAACGACCGACTTCCATCGGAAGAGTACTGTACGTGGAGAGGCTGGCAACTGGGTCCACGGCAGCCGCAAGGAAGTGCCTCTTATTACGCGCAAAATAATTATTCCTCCACCTGATAGCAGGGACCCATTAGACGGGCCACCAGTATTTCGCGGAAAAAACGTTTCCCCCCGGACTGCTGGGACCCACCGGACGGGCCACCGTATTCGCGAAAAAAATGTTTGCCCTTGACTGCTGGGACCCACCGGACGGACCACCGTATTTCGTGAAAAAAACGTTCCCCCGCTGCCAGCTCTGACCCACCGGAAGTGCCTCCTTATTACGCACAGAAAAATGAATACTCCCCCTGCTAGCTGGGACCCACCATGGTGGGAGGCTGACTTGTGGGCCTACTAAGTTGACGGGGACAGATGGCTTTGGCAACTTAGTCAATATGAACGATTCTAGCTCTAGTTACCGTACGATGTCCATCCAACGGCCGTCGTGCTTCTTCAATCTCTGCTCTTCCTGCTCCAAATTACTCAAACAAGCGCCGGCGGACTGCTCGCCTCCTCCTCCCGTGGCTGGCTGTGCTGCCAAGCAGCCTCACCACCCCATCAGATTCCCATCGCTGGCCTAGCCATCCTCTACTCACCCACACCTGCTATTATTCTCCGGCGAGGGCAGACGAACCAAGAAACCTCAGACAACAGATTCTCCACGTGGGAAACAACTGCCGAGTCTTCCTCGCCTCCGTGTCATTCCTTCCTAGGCCTCGCCGTCGTCCACCGCCTCGGTGCTCTCGGCGCTGCCTGGTCAACATGGTCAACAACCGACATGCATCCGGCGGACTATGCCTATGCGTGGAGAGGTCGACACTGGGTCCACGGCGCCACGCAAGGAAATGCCTCCTTATTACGCGCAAAATAATGATTACTCCACCGACATCGGGACCCACCGAAGGGCCTCAGATTTCGCGAAAAAATGTTACCGCCCGGCGACAGCTCGGACCCACCAGCTATATCTTCGCACGCAAGGAAGTGCCTCCTTATTACGCACAAAAAATGAACACTCCTCCTGTTAGCTGGGACCCAGTATGGTGGCAGGCTGACTTGTGGGCCTACTAAGTTGACGGGCACGGAGGGCATTGTCAACTTAGTCAATATGCACGATTCTAGCTCCATTCACCGTACGATGTCCATCCAACGGCCGTAGTGCTTCTTCAACCTCTGGTCTTCTTGCTCCAGCCGCCCAAACCAGCGCCGGTCGTGCCTCGTGCTCCTGTCTCCCGTGGCCGGCTGCGATGCGGCGGAGGCCTCGCCGCCCCCTACTACTTCCACCGCTGGCCAGGCCATCCCTCTACTCACCCACACCCCCTGTTATTCTGCGGCTATAGCAGCCTCACACCGCAGCCGAACCAGTGAACCCTCGTACTCCTCTTCGCGTGGGCATCAACTGCTGCGTCTTCCCCGGCTCCGTGTCGTCCCCTTCCTAGGCCTCACCATCGTCCACCGCCGTGGTGCCCTCGGCGCGGCATGGTCAATGTGGTCAACGACCGACTTCCATCGTAAGAGTATTGTACGTGGAGACGCTGAGAGTTGGGTCCACGGCCGCAGCAAGGAAGTGCCTCCTTATTACGCGCAAAATAATTATTCCTCCACCTGGCAGCGGGGACCCACCGGACGGGCCACCGTATTTCGTGAAAAAAACATTCCCCCCTTACTGCTGGGACCCGCCAGCTACACCTTTGCACGCAAGGAAGTGCGTCCGGGCAAAAAAAAACGATTCGCCCCCCTGACTGCTGGGACCCACCAGCTACATCTTCGCACGCAAGGAAGTGCGTCCGGGCAAAAAAAACGATTCGCCCCCCTGACTGCTGGGACCCACCAGCTACATCTTCGCACGCAAGGAAGTGCCTGACAGTCGGGACCCACCTGGTTGAAGCGTACGTAGCGTTGTCATTCTGGTCGCGAATGTGTACGTACATATATACTGGTGAATGTAGAGGCGTGCACGAGTCGTAGTAGAGGCACGCATGTAGCATGTACATGTACGTACAGCGGCCAGGGTGCATGAAAGAAAATACGGCCACGTATGTGTACATACGGGCAGGGTCTCGAACGCCTACTCGCGCATACGTATGGCTACGGCTCGTGTACATGGCTGGGTCGGAACGGAGAAACAGCATCGTCGTCGTGTTCATGGGGAGGCAACGGAATGCAGCATTTTCATGGGGAGGCAACAGAATGCATCGTGTTCATCGAGAGGCAACGGAATGTGTTGTCTTCATCGGGAGGCAACGGAACGCGTGGGAGCCAACCGGCTGGGTCGGAACGAAATGCGTGGTCGTGTTCATCGGGAGGGCTTGGACGGAACAGGCAATGGAAACGAGGCCTGGCGTACCGCAGAACGGAGGAAACATACCTCCTACATTTGGAACGGGGTCCTGTTGATCGGGAGGGGTGTGGCGTACCACAAAACGGAGGAAACGGACCTCCTACGGTCGAAACGGCGGTCCTCTTGATTGGGAGGGGTGTGGCGTACCGCAAAACGGAGGAAACGGACCTCCTACGGTCGAAACGGGGGTCCTGTTGAACGAGAGGGGTGTGGCGTACCGAAAACGGACGAAACGGACCTCCTACGGTCAAACGGGGTCCTTTTCATTGGGAGGGTGTGGCGTGCGCAAAACGGACTCCACGGGATACCGCTTCATCTCCACCGCCAACCTCCTCCAGCCTCCACGGGCTACCGTCGACCTCCTCCAGCCTCCACGGGCTCCTGCTCATCCGCCTCCACTACGCGCTACTCCACCGCCATCGCTCAACCACCCTCCACCGCTCACTGCTCATCCAGCCCTCCACACCACGGGTCCTGTTCAACCACCCTCCACGGGCACCCTCCAACGCCTACTATTCATCCAGCCCTTCACTACACCACGGGTCCTATTCATCCGAGGCAACGCCACCGCCATTGTTCATCCAACCCCCACCCCCCGCAACACTCACTTTGTTCATCCAATCGATCGGCTTCAGATTAGCAGCACTAGCGAAGAATCGCCGAACGGATTCGATTAACAGCCATCGATGGATCGCCGGGTTCAAGAACACGAGCTGCAGCAGTAATCGCCGGGTTCGATTAGAGCCCAATGCCTCGCCGAGTTCGTTAGAGCCAACGCCGCACACACACGAGTACGTGTCTGAGAGAACGCTGCATCGCCGCCCCCGACCTCCCACCGTAACGAGGAACTCCCGAAATTTTCCTCCCCTCGCTTCTACCACGGTTTTTCCGTCATGGACAGCCCAAAGAATGTCATGCAGCTGCGTCTCCGCCCGCCTGTGACTAAAATCCCATTTTCTTTCATGATTTTTGTCATAGAAGTAGGAGCCCACCACATCTATGATGATACCGGTTTTGTCGCAATTATCGTCATAGAAGTGTCATATGTATGATGAAAAAAATTGCTCGCCCAAAATGTCACGGATGTGTCTTTTTTTGGTAGTGTATGATCGTACTTGAGCATTGGATGTAGCTAATATGCGAGTGTGTTTCATGAATGGATCAATGATTGAGCATGATGTGCTAGGGATAGCTTTCTTTAGTGTTGATATTTTGAAAGACATGGTTGCTTGTTGATATGCTTGAGTATTGATGTCCTCATGCCAAATTATAGACTATTGCTCTGAATCATTCAAGTTCAAATGTCCAAGCTACAAAAGAAAAGAGTATATGATGAATATGATAGGTAGCATTCCACAACAAAAATTCCGTTTTCAATTGCTACTTTATCATGATAAGTTTTATGAGAAAGAGTTGATGTTATGATGCTAGGAAAAGTGATTGAAATTATCATTGATCAAACTTATGCACTTTGCTAGCATTCACACTTCATAAATTATTTGTTTTATCATTTACCTACTCGAGGACAAGTAGGAATTAAGCTTGGGGATGCTGATACGTTTCCAACGTATCTATAATTTATGAAGTATTCATGCCATGTTTACAACAATTTTATATGGTTTTGGTATGATTTGCATGGAACTAACCCGGACTGACGCTGTTTTCAACAGAACTACCGTGGTGGTGTTTTTTGTGCAGAAATGAAAGTTCTTCAAATGAGCTGAAACTTTTTGATGATTTTTTTGGAACAAAAGAGACCCCAAGCTTCGTGGGAGGGCCAAGAGCCACGAGGAGGCACAACCCACCAGGCGCGCTGGTGGGTCTCGGCTTGCCCCGATGGGTTGTGCTCACCTCGAGGCCTATCTTAGCGTGAAACCAACGCCAAAAAATCCTATAAATAGAGAAACCATCAGGGGTTAACCTAGATCAGAAGTTCCACCGCCGCAGGCCTCTGTAGCCACCGAAAACCAATCTAGACCCCGTTCTGGCCCCCTGTCGGAGGGGGAATCATCACCGGTGGCCATCCTCATCATCCCGGCGGCCACCACGATGAGGAGGGAGTACTCCACCCTCGGGGCTGAGGGTTTGTACCAGTAGCTATGTGTTTAATATCTCTCTCTCTCTCTCTCTCTCTCTCTCTCTCGTGTTCTTGAGATGTCACGATCTTGATGTATCGCGGGCTTTGTTAATATAGTCGGATCATATGGTGTTTTCCCCTCTCTATCTTGTTGTGATGAATTGAGTTTTCCCTTTGAGATTTCGTTGTTATCGAATTGAATACTTTTATGGATTTGAGAACATTTGATATATGTCTTGCAATTGAATACTCGTTGTGACAATGGGGGTATCGTATTGATTCACTTGATATATGTTTTGGCACTCAACTCGCGGATTCCCAAGGTGACATTGGGGTAATCTATGCATAGGGGTTGACGCACGTCCTTGTCTTTGTTTCTCCGGTAGAAATCTTGGGGCACTCTTTGAAGTTCTTTGTGTTGGATAGAGTACTATGAATATGAATTTTCTTTCGTGTTATTTTAGTACGAACTCTAGGATAGATTGAACGGGAAGAATAGCTTTGTGTTATTTTAGTATGAACTCTTGAATAGATCGAATGGAAAGAATAGCTTTGAGGTGGTTTTGTACCCTACAAACAATTTATTCTTATGTTCTCCGCTAGATAGGAACTTTGGAGTGATTCTTCATCGCACTTTGAGGGGTGGTTACATGATCCAATTATATTACCACTGTTGAGAGATTGCACCAGTGAAAGTACGGACCCTAGGCCTCATTTTCAAGCATTGAAATATCGTTTTTGTGCCCGTTTACTATTTGCTACCTTGCTGTTTTTATTTATTCAGCTTATAAAAATATATTTCTACCATCAGTATTACACTTTTATCACCGTCTCTTCGCCGAACTAGTGCACCTACACAATTTGCCACTGTATTGGGTGTGTTGGGGACACAAGAGATTTCTTGTATTTGGTTGCAGGGTTGTTCGAGAGAGACCATCTTCATCCTACACCTCCCACAGATTGATAAACCTTAGGTCATCCACTTGAGGGAAAATTGCTACTGTCCTACCAAACTTTGTGCTTGGAGGCCCAACACGAGTCTACAAGAATAAAGTTGCGTAGTAGACATCATACTACAATGTACTTGAATCAAGTGGGAGTTAATCTTCCAGATAAGATAGTGATATACAGAGTTCTCTAGTCACTATCACCAAGCTACTAGAACTTCGTGATGAACTGATAATATGCAAGGGATGACAAAAATGATTCCCGAGCTCTTCGCGATACTGAAATCGACGAAGGTAGAAATCAAGAAAGAGCATCAAGTGTTGATGGTTAACAAGACCGCTAGTTTCAAGAAAAATGGCAAGGGAAAGAAAGGGAACTTCAAGAAGAATGGCAAGCAAGTTTCCACTCCCGTGAAGAAGCCCAAAGCTGGACCTAAGTGTGACGCCCCAAGACCGGAGCTTCAGTTGCCTTCCAGGGTTTCCGAGTTTTGTCGTGCGTTTTGTTTTGTTTGTGCATTCATCATGTCATCTCTTGCATTGCATCATCTCATCATGCCATCATATCATTATTTTTTAAAAACTCAACTAAATAAAATCGTATGGATCTTCGGTCCATTTAAATCGAGGGATTCACATGGTGACTTCTCTTTATAACATACCCTCCCAATATTATTAGGGAGCTATAATAAATATTCCATTGTTTTGGAATCACCATAACACACTTGCAAAATAAATCCCATGCCTTTTCTGCTCCGAGTTGATCTCAAAACCTTGCCAATATTATTTCATCATTTTCCGGAGTTCCACCAAAAATCCTTGGGCCATTTTTGTTAAATTCTTCATATTTTTGTGAGCCCGGGAAAAATTGTCCTCGTTCCCAAATTCTTCCCCTAACCCTCTCTTTCTTTTTGTCTCTCTTTATTTGTTTTCTGCTAAGAAAATATATAAGAGAGGGAGAGAGTGCCTAGCCGCCTCTTAGGCCCAGCCGCCCCTCGGCCATTCTCCTCCACCAGGCCGGCCTAGCCTCCCGAGGCCCAAGGCCCACCTAGACCCTTCCTAACCCTAGCCTCCAGGGAGCCGACCCCCTCCTCTCGATCTCTCCCTCGACTCCCTCCAGCGCCGCACGCCTCCCTGCCCGATCCCCTTCTCCCTCGTCCTTCCCGATCCCCTCGTCCTCCCCATCTCTCCTCTCGCCTCATGGCACCCGTGATCAGCCGGCCCCTTCCTCTCCTCCTCCATGGCGCCCCCTTCCCGAGCAGCACTGCGACCACGGCCCCTGGCGAACCCGGCGCCAGCCCCCATCTCCCTCACTGCGGCCTCCTCCTCGCCTCTTCCTTCTCCCGATGCCGCCGTCTGGCGAAGTTCGCCGTCCGCCTCGCGACCCGCTGCTGCTGCACCCTGGCGCCTCGAGGACTCAAGGCTGAGCCTCAGCAGCTCCGCTTAACTGCCCTGACCACGCCTGCCCGCCCCGTGCACGCCTCCCGCGCCATCCATCCCGAGCCGCTGCCGCTGCCTCGATCCACCGACCCCGCCATGGCCGCGCCTCCTGCACCACCTCGAAGCCCTGCTCGACGCCATGGCCGCCGCCCATGGAGTCCCACCGCCTGACCCGCCGGGAACCAGATGAGCCCCCGCCCGCCTCGCCTTGTTCGAAAGGGTGGAGGACGCGCTCTGTTGCCCTCTCGTTGCTGCCAAGACTCGCAACCAGGGAAGCCCGAGGACGCCTTCGTGGGTTTCGCCAAGATCCTCTCCAACAAACGCACGACTACACGGTGATGCGCCAAGTACCCCCTCGGATCGCAAGTTCGACTACACGGAGCTGCCAAGTACCATTACGATTGTTGTGTACATCTATCGTCGCTCAAGAAACGCGGTACCACGAGCGCCAAGTTCGACTACCGCACGGTTACGTCAAGTTCATCTACGGAAATGAGTACAACTACCGTTGACATGTTTTTCGCCAAGTACCTCTCGGATCCGACAAGTACCCCGATGATGTGTGTACCACTACTTCCACTATGACCGTTCCGAGAACGTCTACCTCCACTACGGCCCGTGAACGTCTACGAGATGTACCACTACCGTCGGTCCGAGAACGTCTACTTCCCTCTTCGAAACGCGAACCGTCCCGTTTGAACGATCCGAAGGTATAACCCGAGACGACCGCGATGAGATGCCCTTGCATGTATGAGATGCACGATATGTTTGCACCGTGTCCGAATCATCCTTGCGATGCCCCTCTTTTGCCATGCCACCGTTCCGTGGGAACCCGGTAATCGGGATCACCCCACCATCTTGCATGACTCGCTCACGTCCACACTTTCCTTTGCACCGATATCTCAATCGAGTTATCGGAACCGGAATGTTGCCGTGGCACCATTTCCGTTGTTGTTGCCGTGGCACCCCTTTCTTCCACCACGGTGACACAATGCTTCATAATGCTCTTGTTAACGTTTTCATAAAAATTGCTCAAAACTTGCACATGTCATCCGCATCATGATAACAACATTTAAATGGTTATAATTGTTGTTTGCTTTATTTTGCATAAATGCCATGCTAAAATGATTTATTTCATAACTAAATAACCGTAGCTCCATTTTAAATAAATTATATATGTAAATGGGGTAGAAAAATGCCTAGTTTAACATGGTAGCATTACTTTGCATGTTTAACAACTCTAAAATATGCTTTAGGTCAGATCAGTACCGAATCCATAATTTGCATATGGGGATTTTCCGGAATTGTTGATTTGTTGTTTCCGGCCTCATTTAATCTTGCCTAAATAGGTAGTTTAATTATGCTTCACCCGTTGCCATGTTTAATAACATTTAATATTGTTGAGTACCTAATCGGGAGAGAACTAAATAAGTGTTGTGGTGTTTTGTCAATATGCAACCCGTTGCATATTGAGCTCCACTTAACTTGTAGTTTTGTTTGTGCTTATTGCCATGCCATGCTATTTAAACCGGTCATGCATCATACTTGATTGTGCATCATGCCATGTTTATGATTGTGTGTTTACTATGTTGTTTGTTTGTTTCCGGTTTGCTTTTCTCGTTAGCTTCGGTTCCGTTCCGGAGTTGTGAGGATTCATTCGACCTCGTCCGTTTGTCTTCTTCATGGATTCGTTCTTCTTCCTTGCGGGATTTCAGGCAAGATGACCATACCCTCGAAATCACTTCTATCTTTGCTTGCTAGATGCTCGCTCTTTTGCTATGCCTATGCTACGATGCCTACCACTTGCTATATCATGCCTCCCATGTTGCCATGTCAAGCCTCTAACCATCCTTTCCTAGCAAACCGTTGTTTGGCTATGTTACCGCTTTGCTCAGCCCTCTTATAGCGTTGTTAGTTGCGGTGAAGATGAAGTTTGTTCCTTGTTGAACATGGAGATGTTGTTCCTTGTTGGAACATGTTTACTTGTTGGGATATCACAATATATCTTATTTAATTAATGCATCTATATATTTGGTAAAGGGTGGAAGGCTCGGCCTTATGCCTGTGTTTTGTTCCACTCTTGCCGCCCTAGTTTCCGTCATATCGGTATTATGTTCCCGGATTTTGCGTCCCTAACGCGGTCGGGTGATTTATGGGACCCCTTGACAGTTCGCTTTGAATAAGACTTTTCCAAGAAGGCCCAACATTGGTTTTACCATTTGCCTCACCTATGCCCTTTTTCCCTTGGGTTTCGGAGCCCGAGGGTCATCTTTATTTTAGCCCCTCGGGCGGTGCTTCTCTAAGTCTGGCCTGAATCTGAGCTGATGCATGGGCCACCTTGAGGCAACTCGAGGGTTGGTTTTACTCGTAGCTAGTCTCATCCGATGTTGCCTCGAGAACGAGGTACGTGCGACTCCTATCGGGATTTGTCGGCACATCGGGCGGCTTTGCTGGTCTTGTTTTATTGCTGTGAAATGTCTTGTAGCCGGATTCCGAGACTGATCGGGTCTTCCGGGAGAAGGAATATCCTTCGTTGATCGCGAGAGCTTATCATGGGCTGTTGGGACACCCTGCAGGTATTATCTTTCAAAGCCGTGCCCATGTTATGTGGCAGATGGGAATTTGTTAATGTCCGTTGTAGAAAACCCGAAGTGGATCTTAATTAAAATACACCAACCGCGTGTGTAACTGATGGTCTCTTCTCGGAGTCCGGAAGTGAACACGGTGTTGGAGTTATGCTGGACGAGGTTGTTCTAGGATCACTTCTTGATCATAGTTGTTCGACCGTGCTTTGCCTCCTCTTCTCGCTCTCTTTTGCGTATGTTAGCCACCATATATGCTAGTCGCTGCTGCAGCTCCACCTCACTACCATGTCCTACCTTTAAGCTTAAATAGTCTTGATCTCGCTGGTGTGAGATTGCTGAGTCCCGTGACTCACAGTGTACTTCCAAAACCAGTTTGCAGTGCCGATGAAACCGCAGTGTGACGATCCGAGCTAAAGGAGGAGCTCGATGAAGACCTTGTTCACTGTGTTGTTTCGCTTCAGTTGATCAAGAGTGGAGCCAGCTTGGGACGATCGGGATCTGTAGCATTTGGGGTAGTCTTCTTTTATTTTGGTTCCGTAGTCGGACCTTGATTGTATCTGTATGATGTAATGCTTTACTCATGTATTGTGTGAAGTGGCGATTGTAAGCCAACTATGTATCTCTTTCCTTATGTATTACATGGTTGTGTGAAGATTACCTCACTTGCGACATTGCTTTCAATGCGGTTATGCCTCTAAGTCGTGCTTCGACACGTGGGAGATATAGCCGCATCGAGGGCGCTAAGTTGGTAATCGAGCCTTCCCACTTAGGAGCCCCTACTTGATTGTTTGTCATGCGTTGTTGAGTCTAGAACGGAAAATGTTTTGAGTCTTAGGATTATATATATCGGAGAGTAGGATTCTTTTTACTCCTCACCCTTCGTCGCTCTGGTGAGGTATCCCGACGAGAGTTTTGACTTTTCTCTCCTCAAATTTCACTAAATTTTTTTTAGGATCACGCTGGTATCTTGGAATCGTTCGATGGTTTTGTGACGAGAACATTGTTCTTGGTGCCTCCCGACATTTAGGGGTTGTGGCGGTGTCCCGGGAGTTGAGCTCGAGGTGTTGTCGCCACAATTTTATCGCTGCGCTCGAATACCTGAGTTTTGCCGACATCGAAAATCTCTTTTGTGCAGTTGTTGGTGAGATAACCCTCGATAGCCCAAGATCTTATGAAAAGGGAGTATTGCCATGACTTGTATAACGGATGTTTTTCAAGGTCGAGGTAAACGATTTCGAAGGTTTCTTGGTTATGTGTTGACGGATGGATACAATTGGATCTAGGTATTGTTAGTTTGGGTGATATATTTTGTGTCCCTGTATCCCCAACACCAGATTGCATAACCAGAAAGTTTCGGAGTTTATAGGTGGGAATTCAAGTATCTCGAGGATATCTTTCCAACACACACATGATACGATATGGGATCTATCATATGTATTTGTTTCGCTTATTCTCGCAAGCCAAATCCTTGTTTTGTTTTATTTGTGGTATTCGAGTTGCTTCAAGTCAAATGTTGAATCCATACCTTTTCCTCAAATGGTGTTCTCATATTTCTATGGGAATACTAATCCTTCTTGATCATCGAGATCGTCATGTTAATTCTTTTCTCAACCGGCGTGCTTCTCTTTAAGTGGATTCGATCATTTCAACATTTGCGAGATCAATTCTAAGTTTTCTCACCGGTGTTTGTTTCATCCGTCCCAAGTTGTTTTGTTTTCCCGCCCTCCCACCCTTTTTCTTCTAGGACTCAGATTTATTAATCAAGTATCCATTTTTATTGAGTGAAGTTTCTTCATTCTTTTCCTTTAATGTTTTATCCGGTGATTTCTCATGAAGACGCTAAGGAAGCTTTAACCTTATCATTGTTCCATTCTAATTTTCTTCTCCGGTGGATTTAAATCAAGTTTTCAGTGTTGATCATATTCTTTTCCTTGTTGCAAATGTTTTCTCTTGCCGATGCATCCCCTAATCATTCACCTCTCGTTATTCATTTGTTCCGGAGTGCTGAAGATATCTCAGAAGATTCTAGTTTCCATTCTTAATCCGTTCAAGTTATTTCGAGATTGCTATCTCATTCAAGCCATTTAATTCTACCGGTGCAATATCTATTTCAAACAATTGTTCAACGATGGTTCTTTTGAGTGGGCCCTAACCCACAGGTCTTTTCCCAGGATCTTACCTGACTCTTCTAAGTTATCCGGAGCAATTCTCAATTTTTTTTCAAAGTTTGATGTAAGGATGAATTATCATCAGTCAAATGTCTTCTCCAAGATCTATCAAATTCTTTCATCGTTGGTTCAACCTTTCTAATTTTCATCCCGGAGTATCTCAACAATTCATGGTGGTGTTTCTCATCGTCATTCTTCGATGTGAAGACCGAAGAAGAGTTTCTCTTTAATCTTGCTCCATTCTCTTCAAGATTCATGGTTCTAGCTTCGTGCCATCCTCATATTTGTTTTGATTGTGAGAATTCTTTTCACCATCCGAAGAAATTCAGAAATCTTTTCAGTTTGATTCTCCGGAGCCCATCATCTCAGAATTATTCATTCAAGCGTTCAACTCTTGTTTTCCAAATCTCACCGTGCATCGTCAAATATCCTCTAATCAGTTCATGATCTCTTCGCTCTAATGTATCTAAATTCTGTCAAGCATCTTTATTCGCTTTCTAATTCTTCCCGTGAATTGTGCCTTTGCTATGTTCATTTTAATTCTTACGGTGGTTCGCTCAAGATTTCTCTTCCTTTGTTATCATATCAAATTATTCGTTGTTTCCAAATCCCACCGATGGTTCCATCAATACCTTCTCAAGTTTGCGCTTACATCTCTATCTCGTAATCATTTTTCAATGAGAATAAGTAGTATGCCAAATCCATTGCTTGTCATCAATTCAATTGGTGAAGGATGAGCATAATGTAATTCTTATTCTTGTTTAATCTAGTAAATTCAATTCCTTATTTTGGAGATTCGTCAAAATTCTTTATTTCATTTATTCATCTTTCTTTCCGGAGTTCCAAGTTTTCTCGGTTATATCATTTCAAAGCTTCATCTTATCACCGCAAGGCTTCACCTTGTGTTTTCAACTTCCCTTTCTTTTATCATCCTTTTCTTACCGGAGTTCTTCATGGAGGCTCTACATGGTGCTTCGTCAAGGATTCATTTCTTTCTCGTTTTGTCCTTCAAGCTTCTCTCGGAGTTAAGATCCGCCAAGCTATACTCTAAAATAAACATGGTGCTCAACACATGTTTTGAGGAGTCCAAGCATTCTTCATCTTGCATTCCGAAGTGCAATTCTTTCTACCTTATCTCTTGAGATGGTGTTATGTCATTCTTGACAATTTTCCTTCATGCTTCATGATTCACATGTTGTCAAGAATGAGGTATTTTAAATCCATCAATCTCTTCGTTGGAGTTATCTTGGGTTATATTTCACCTAAAGCTTCCCCTAAGGGAATTTGATATTATGGTGCTTATCAATGATCCAAGTTTTCTCCTATTCTCTGGGGGAAAGAAGATTTCATCTTCTTGTTGATCTTAATTCAATCAATTGTTTCCGCTAGTGGCGAGTTGTCACCTCATAATTTTGAGATGTGTTCCATAAGCCCACTACAAGCTTGTTCCTTTCGTTGTTGATAATCCAACAACTCCGTTCTAACATTTCTTGTAAGCGTGCTCTTTCAAGATCTTGTTTCCTTCGTCCATTCCATTCCACTCTTTCATTTGTCCCGAAGGCATTGTGATGTTTTCTTCGACCCATCACCTTGTTTTGTCAAGATCATGTTCTTTTTCTTGCATTATCCATTTAACCGGAGTGTTGTGTCTTCTCTTCAAGTTCTTTTCATCTTATCAAGTTTTCCTTCTTCTTTTAGTCGGAGTGCTGCCCAAATTTTATCAATCTTATTCCTAGTCTATCTAGTTTTAACCGGAGTGGTTTCAATATCTATTTTATCACTAAACCTCTTGTTTCTCGTCGTATCCCTTGTTCCTCTTTTCTAACAGAGTGTTTTCAACTTTCTTCATCTTCATTGTTTTCTTTCTTTCATTTTGTTCAACCTCTCAAGGTTCTTTGGTTTCACTCGTCTGTCGGAGAAGCAACTTAGTTTTACCTCCTCTCTTCCTCTTCCGTTTTTCTCTCCGGCGCCATCCTAGATCTCGGGACGAGATCCTCTCGTAGTGGTGGAGTGTTGTGACGCCCCAAGACCGGAGCTTCAGTTGCCTTCCAGGGTTTCCGGATTTTTTCGTATGCTTTTGTTTTGTTTGTGCATTCATCATGTCATCTCTTGCATTGCATCATCTCATCATGCCATCATATCATTATTTTTTAAAAACTCAACTAAATAAAATCGTATGGATCTTCGGTCCATTTAAATCGAGGGATTCACATGGTGACTTCTCTTTATAACATACCCTCCCAATATTATTAGGAGCTATAATAAATATTCCATTGTTTTGGAATCACCATAACACACTTGCAAAATAAATCCCGTGCCTTTTCTGCTCGAAGTTGATCTCAAAACCTTGCCAATATTATTTCATCATTTTCCGAGTTCCACCAAAATCCTTGGGCCATTTTTGTTAAATTCTTCATATTTTTGTGAGCCCGGGAAAAATTGTCCTCGTTCCCAAATTCTTCCCCTAACCCTCTCTTTCTTTTTGTCTCTCTTTATTTGTTTTCTGCTAAGAAAATATATAAGAGAGGGAGAGAGAGTGCCTAGCCGGCCTCTTAGGCCCAGCCGGCCCCTGGCCATTCTCCTCCACCAGGCCGGCCTAGCCTCCCGAGGCCCAAGGCCCACCTAGACCCTTCCTAACCCTAGCCGCCAGGGAGCCGACCCCCTCCTCTCGATCTCTCCCTCGACTCCCTCCAGCGCCGCACGCCTCCCTGCCCGATCCCCTTCTCCCTCGTCCTTCCCGATCCCCTCGTCCTCCCCATCTCTCCCTCTCGCCTCTCCTGCACCCGTGATCAGCCGACCCTTCCTCTCCTCCTCCATGGCGCCCCTTCCCGAGCAGCCTCATGACCACGGCCTGGCGAACCCGGCGCCAGCCCCCATCTCCCTCACCTGCGGCCTCCTCCTCGCCCTTCCTTCTCCCGCGGCTGCCGCCGTCTGGCGAAGTTCTGTTGTCCGCCTCGCGACCCGTCGCCGCTTTACTGCCGGCGCCGAGGACTCGCACTGAGCCCCAGCAGCTTCGCCAACTGCCCCAGACCTCACGCCTGCCCGGCCCGTGCCTGGCCTCCTCGCCATCCATCCCGAGCAAGCGCCGCTGCCTGATCCACCGACCCCGCCATGGCCGCGCCTCCTGCACCACCTCGGGAAGCCCTGCTCGACGCCATGGCCGCCGCCCATGGAGTCCCACCGCCTGACCCGCCGGGAACCAGATGAGCCCCTGCCCGCCTGCGCCTCGCTCGAGGGGGTGGAGGACGCGTCTGTTGCCCCTCTCGTTGCTGCCAAGACTCGGCAACCAGGGAAGCCCGAGGACGCCTTCGTGGGTTTCGCCAAGATCCTCTCCGAACAAACGCACGACTACACAGTGATGCGCCAAGTACCCCCTCGGATCGTCAAGTTCGACTACACGGAGCTGCCAAGTACCATTACAATTGCTGTGTACATCTACCGTCGCCCGAAGAAACGTGTACCACGAGCGCCAAGTTCGACTACCGCACGGTTACGTCAAGTTCATCTACGGAAATGAGTACAACTACCGTTGACATGTTTTTCGCCAAGTACCTCTCGGATCCGACAAGTACCCCGATGATGTGTGTACCACTACTTCCACTATGACCGTTCCGAGAACGTCTACCTCCACTACGGCCCGTGAACGTCTACGAGATGTACCACTACCGTCGATCCGAGAACGCCTACTTCCCTCTTCGAACGCGAACCGTCCCGCTTGAACGATCCGAAGGTATAACCCGAGACGACCGCGATGAGATGCCCTTGCATGTATGAGATGCACGATATGTTTGCACCGTGTCCGAATCATCCTTGCGATGCCCCTCTTTTGCCATGCCACCGTTCCGTGGGAACCCGGTAATCGGGATCACCCCACCATCTTGCATGACTCGCTCACGTCCACACTTTCCTTTGCACCGATATCTCAATCGAGTTATCGGAACCGGAATGTTGCCGTGGCACCATTTCCGTTGTTGTTGCCGTGGCACCCCTTTCTTCCACCACGGTGACACAATGCTTCATAATGCTCTTGTTAACGTTTTCATAAAAATTGCTTAAAACTTGCACATGTCATCCGCATCATGATAACAACATTTTAATGGTTATAATTGTTGTTTGCTTTATTTTGCATAAATGCCATGCTAAAATGATTTATTTCATAACTAAATAACCGTAGCTCCATTTTAAATAAATTATATATGTAAATGGGGTAGAAAATGCCTAGTTTAACATGGTAGCATTACTTTGCATGTTTAACAACTCTAAAATATGCTTTAGGTCAGATCAGTACCGAATCCATAATTTGCATATGGGGATTTTCCTAATTGTTGATTTGTTGTTTCCGCCTCATTTAATCTTGCCTAAATAGGTAGTTTAATTATGCTTCACCCGCTGCCATGTTTAATAACATTTAATATTGTTGAGTACCTAATCGGGAGAGAACTAAATAAGTGTTGTGGTGTTTTGTCAATATGCAACCTGCTGCATATTGAGCTCCACTTAACTTGTAGTTTTGTTTGTGCTTATTGCCATGCCATGCTATTTAAACCGGTCATGCATCATACTTGATTGTGCATCATGCCATGTTTATGATTGTGTGTTTACTATGTTGTTTGTTTGTTTCGGTTTGCTTTTCTCGTTAGCTTCGTTCCGCTCGGAGTTGTGAGGATTCATTCGACCTCGTCCGCTTGTCTTCTTCATGGATTCGTTCTTCTTCCTTGCGGATTTCGCAAGATGACCATACCTCGAAATCACTTCTATCTTTGCTTGCTAGATGCTCGCTCTTTTGCTATGCCTATGCTACGATGCCTACCACTTGCTATATCATGCCTCCCATGTTGCCATGTCAAGCCTCTAACCATCCTTTCCTAGCAAACCGTTGTTTGGCTATGTTACCGCTTTGCTCAGCCCTCTTATAGCGTTGTTAGTTGCGGTGAAGATGAAGTTTGTTCCTTGTTGAACATGGAGATGTTGTTCCTTGTTGGAACATGTTTACTTGTTGGGATATCACAATATATCTTATTTAATTAATGCATCTATATATTTGGTAAAGGGTGGAAGGCTCGGCCTTATGCCTGGTGTTTTGTTCCACTCTTGCCGCCCTAGTTTCCGTCATATCGGTATTATGTTCCCGGATTTTGCGTCCCTAACGCGGTCGGGTGATTTATGGGACCCCCTTGACAGTTCGCTTTGAATAAGACTTTTCCAAAGAAGGCCCAACATTGGTTTTACCATTTGCCTCACCTATGCCCTTTTTCCTTGGGTTTCGGAGCCCGAGGGTTATCTTTATTTTAGCCCCCCGGCCAGTGCTTCTCTAAGTGCTGGCCTGAACTGAGCTGCCTGCGGGGCCACCTTGAGGCAACTCGAGGGTTGGTTTTACTCGTAGCTAGTCTCATCCGATGTTGCCCTGAGAACGAGGTACGTGCGACTCCTATCGGGATTTGTCGGCACATCGGGCGGCTTTGCTGGTCTTGTTTTATTGCTGTGAAATGTCTTGTAGCCGGGATTCCGAGACTGATCGGGTCTTCCCGGGGAGAAGGAATATCCTTCGTTGATCGCGAGAGCTTATCATGGGCTAAGTTGGGACACCCCTGCAGGGTATTATCTTTCGAAAGCCGTGCCATGTTATGTGGCAGATGGGAATTTGTTAATGTCCGTTGTAGAAAACCCGGTGGATCTTAATTAAAATACACCAACCGCGTGTGTAACCATGATGGTCTCTTCTCGGTGAGTCCGGAAGTGAACACGGTGTTGGAGTTATGCCCGACGAGGTTGTTCTAGGATCACTTCTTGATCATAGTTGTTCGACCGTGCTTTGCCTCCTCTTCTCGCTCTCTTTATGTATGTTAGCCACCATATATGCTAGTCGCTTGCTGCAGCTCCACCTCACTACCATGTCCTACCTTTAAGCTTAAATAGTCTTGATCTCGGGTGTGAGATTGCTGAGTCCCGTGACTCACGTGTACTTCCAAAACCAGTTTGCGGTGCCGATGAAACTGTGCAGGTGACGATCCGAGCTAAAGGAGGAGCTCGATGAAGACCTTGTTCACTGTGTTGTTTCGCTTCAGTTGATCAAGAGTGGAGCCCAGCTTGGGACGATCGGGATCCGTGTAGCATTTGGGGTAGTCTTCTTTTATTTTGGTTCCGTAGTCGGACCTTGATTGTATCTCGTATGATGTAATGCTTTACTCATGTATTGTGTGAAGTGGCGATTGTAAGCCAACTATGTATCTCTTTCCTTATGTATTACATGGGTTGTGTGAAGATTACCTCACTTGCGACATTGCTTTCAATGCGGTTATGCCTCTAAGTCGTGCTTCGACACGTGGGAGATATAGCCGCATCGAGGGCGCTATGTTGGTAATCGAGCCTTCCCACTTAGGAGCCCCTACTTGATTGTTTGTCATGGCGTTGTTGAGTTTAGAATGGAAAATGTTTTGAGTCTTAGGATTATATATATCGGAGAGTAGGATTTTTTACTCCTCGGTCCCTTCGTCGCTCTGGTGAGGTATCCCGACGAGAGTTTTGACTTTTCTCTCCTCAAATTTCACTAAATTTTTTTAGGATCACGCTGGTATCTTGGAATCGTTCGATGGTTTTGTGACGACAACATTGTTCTTGGTGCCTCCTGACATTTAGGGTTGTGGCAGTGTCCCGGGAGTTGAGCTCGAGGTGTTGTCGCCACAATTTTATCGCTGCAGTTCTCGAATACCGAGTTTTGCCGACATCGAAAATCTCTTTTGTGCAGTTGTTGGTGAGATAACCTCGATAGCCCAAGATCTTGTGGCGAAAAGGGAGTATTGCCATGACTTGTATAACGGATGTTTTTCGAAGGTCGAGGTAAACGATTTCCGAAGGTTTCTTGGTTATGTGTTGACGGATGGATACAGCTGGATCTAGGTATTGTTAGTTTGGGTGATATATTTTGTGTCCCCTGTATCCCCAACACCAGATTGCATAACCAGAAAGTTTCGGGAGTTTATAGGTGGGAATTCAAGTATCTCGTAGGATATCTTTCCAACACACACATGATACGATATGGGATCTATCATATGTATTTGTTTCGGCTTATTCTGCAAGCCAAATCCTTGTTTTGTTTTATTTGTGGTATTCGAGTTGCTTCGAAGTCAAATGTTGAATCCATACCTTTTCCTCAAACGGTGTTCTCATATTTCTATGGGAATACTAATCCTTCTTGATCATCGAGATCGTCATGTTAATTCTTTTCTCAACCGGCGTGCTTCTCTTTAAGTGGATTCGATCATTTCAACATTTGCGAGATCAATTCTAAGTTTTCTCACCGGTGTTTGTTTCATCCGTCCCAAGTTGTTTTGTTTTCCCGCCCTCCCACCCTTTTTCTTCTAGGACTCAGATTTATTAATCAAGTATCCATTTTTATTGAGTGAAGTTTCTTCATTCTTTTCCTTTAATGTTTTATCCGGTGATTTCTCATGAAGACGCTAAGGAAGCTTTAACCTTATCATTGTTCCATTCTAATTTTCTTCTCCGGTGGATTTAAATCAAGTTTTCAGTGTTGATCATATTCTTTTCCTTGTTGCAAATGTTTTCTCTTGCCGATGCATCCCCTAATCATTCACCTCTCGTTATTCATTTGTTCCGAGTGTGAAGATATCTCGTAAGATTCTAGTTTCCATTCTTAATCCGCTCAAGTTATTTGAGATTGCTATCTCATTCAAGCCATTTAATTCTACCGGTGCAATATCTATTTCAAACAATTGTTCAACGATGGTTCTTTTGAGTGGGCCCTAACCCACAGGTCTTTTCCCAGGATCTTACCTGACTCTTCTAAGTTATCCGGAGCAATTCTCAATTTTTTTTCAAAGTTTGATGTAAGGATGAATTATCATCAGTCAAATGTCTTCTCCAAGATCTATCAAATTCTTTCATCGTTGGTTCAACCTTTCTAATTTTCATCCCGGAGTATCTCAACAATTCATGGTGGTGTTTCTCATCGTCATTCTTCGATGTGAAGACCGAAGAAGAGTTTCTCTTTAATCTTGCTCCATTCTCTTCAAGATTCATGGTTCTAGCTTCGTGCCATCCTCATATTTGTTTTGATTGTGAGAATTCTTTTCACCCATCCGAAGAAATTCAGAAATCTTTTCAGTTTGATTCTCCGGAGCCCATCATCTCAGAATTATTCATTCAAGCGTTCAACTCTTGTTTTCCAAATCTCACCGGTGCATCGTCGAAATATCCTCTAATCAGTTCATGATCTCTTCGTTCTAATGTATCTAAATTCTGTCAAGCATCTTTATTCGTTTTCTAATTCTTCCCGGTGAATTGTGCCTTTGCTATGTTCATTTTTAATTCTTACGGTGGTTCGTTCAAGATTTCTCTTCCTTTGTTATCATATCAAATTATTCGTTGTTTCCAAATCCCACCGATGGTTCCATCAATACCTTCTCAAGTTTGCGCTACATCTCTATCTGTAATCATTTTTCAATGAGAATAAGTAGTATGCCAAATCCATTGCTTGTCATCAATTCAATTGGTGAAGGATGAGCATAATGTAATTCTTATTCTTGTTTAATCTAGTAAATTCAATTCCTTATTTTGGAGATTCGTCAAAATTCTTTATTTCATTTATTCATCTTTCTTTCCGGAGTTCCAAGTTTTCTCGGTTATATCATTTCAAAGCTTCATCTTATCACCGCAAGGCTTCACCTTGTGTTTTCAACTTCCCTTTCTTTTATCATCCTTTTCTTACCGGAGTTCTTCATGGAGGCTCTACATGGTGCTTCGTCAAGGATTCATTTCTTTCTCGCTTTTGTCCTTCAAGCTTCTCTCGGAGTTAAGATCCGCCAAGCTATACTCTAAAATAAACATGGTGCTCAACACATGTTTTGAGGAGTCCAAGCATTCTTCATCTTGCATTCCGAAGTGCAATTCTTTCTACCTTATCTCTTGAGATGGTGTTATGTCATTCTTGACAATTTTCCTTCATGCTTCATGATTCACATGTTGTCAAGAATGAGGTATTTTAAATCCATCAATCTCTTCGTTGGAGTTATCTTGGGTTATATTTCACCTAAAGCTTCCCCTAAGGGAATTTGCTATTATGGTGCTTATCAATGATCCAAGTTTTCTCCTATTCTCTGGGGGAAAGAAGATTTCATCTTCTTGTTGATCTTAATTCAATCAATTGTTTCCGCTAGTGGCGAGTTGTCACCTCATAATTTTGAGATGTGTTCCATAAGCCCACTACAAGCTTGTTCCTTTCGTTGTTGATAATCCAACAACTCCGTTCTAACATTTCTTGTAAGCGTGCTCTTTCAAGATCTTGTTTCCCTTCGTCCATTCCATTCCACTCTTTCATTTGTCCCGAAGGCATTGTGATGTTTTCTTCGACCCATCACCTTGTTTTGTCAAGATCATGTTCTTTTTCTTGCATTATCCATTTAACCGGAGTGTTGTGTCTTCTCTTCAAGTTCTTTTCATCTTATCAAGTTTTCCTTCTTCTTTTAGTCGGAGTGCTGCCCAAATTTTATCAATCTTATTCCTAGTCTATCTAGTTTTAACCGGAGTGGTTTCAATATCTATTTTATCACTAAACCTCTTGTTTCTCGTCGTATCCCTTGTTCCTCTTTTCTAACAGAGTGTTTTCAACTTTCTTCATCTTCATTGTTTTCTTTCTTTCATTTTGTTCAACCTCTCAAGGTTCTTTGGTTTCACTCTGCTCTGTCGGAGAAGCAACTTAGTTTTACCTCCTCTCTTCCTCTTCCGCTTTTCTCTCCGGCGCCATCCTAGATCTCGGACGAGATCCTCTCGTAGTGGTGGAGTGTTGTGACGCCCAAGACCAGAGCTTCAGCTTGCCTTCCGTGGTTTCCAGTTTTGTCGTATGCTTTGTTTTGTTTGTGCATTCATCATGTCATCTCTTGCATTGCATCATCTCATCATGCCATCATATCATTATTTTTAAAACTCAACTAAATAAAATCGTATGGATCTTCGGTCCATTTAAATCGAGGGATTCACATGGTGACTTCTCTTTATAACATACCCTCCCAATATTATTAGGGAGCTATAATAAATATTCCATTGTTTTGGAATCACCATAACACACTTGCAAAATAAATCCCGTGCCTTTTCTGCTCCGAGTTGATCTCAAAACCTTGCCAATATTATTTCATCATTTTCCGGAGTTCCACCAAAAATCCTTGGGCCATTTTTGTTAAATTCTTCATATTTTTGTGAGCCCGGGAAAAATTGTCCTCGTTCCCAAATTCTTCCCCTAACCCTCTCTTTCTTTTTGTCTCTCTTTATTTGTTTTCTGCTAAGAAAATATATAAGAGAGGGAGAGAGAGTGCCTAGCCGGCCTCTTAGGCCCAGCCGGCCCCTGGCCATTCTCCTCCACCAGGCCGGCCTAGCCTCCCGAGGCCCAAGGCCCACCTAGACCCTTCCTAACCCTAGCCGCCAGGGAGCCGACCCCCTCCTCTCGATCTCTCCCTCGACTCCCTCCAGCCCAAGCCGCCCCTGCCTCGATCCCTTCTCCTCGTCCTTCCCGATCCCTCGTCCTCCCCATCTCTCCTCTCGCCTCTCATGGCGCCTCAGATCAGCCGGCCCCTTCCTCTCCTCCTCCATGGCGCCCCTTCCCGAGCAGCCCACGACCACGGCCTCTGGCGAACCCGGCGCCAGCCCCCATCTCCTCACCCGCGCCTCCTCCTCGCCCTTCCTTCTCCCACAGCCGCCGTCTGGCGAAGTTCGCTGTCTGCCCGCGACCCGTCGCCGCTTTGCCGCCGGCGCCTGAGGACTCAAGGCTGAGCCTCAGCTCCGGTTCGCTTAACTGCCCTGGACCTCACGCCTCGCCCGCCCGTGCACGGCCTCCTCGCCATCCATCCCGAGCAGCGGCCGCTGCCGGATCCACCGACCTCTGCCATGGCGCGCCTCCTGCACCACCTCGGGAAGCCCTGCTCGACGCCATGGCCGCCGCCCCATGGAGTCCCACCGGCCTGGACCCGGCCGGAACCAGATGAGCCCCTGCCCCGCCTCTGCCTCGTTCGAGCGGGGTGGAGGACGCGTCTCTGTTGCCCCTCTCGTTGCTGCCAAGACTCGCAACCAGGGGAAGCCCGAGGACGCCGTGGGTTTCGCCAAGATCCTCTCCGAACAAACGCACGACTACACGGTGATGCGCCAAGTACCCCCTCGGATCGTCAAGTTCGACTACACGGAGCTGCCAAGTACCATTACGATTGCTGTGTACATCTACCGTCGCCCGAAGAAACGTGTACCACGAGCGCCAAGTTCGACTACCGCACGGTTACGTCAAGTTCATCTACGGAAATGAGTACAACTACCGTTGACATGTTTTTCGCCAAGTACCTCTCGGATCCGACAAGTACCCCGATGATGTGTGTACCACTACTTCCACTATGACCGTTCCGAGAACGTCTACCTCCACTACGGCCCGTGAACGTCTACGAGATGTACCACTACCTCGATCCGAGAACGTCTACTTCCCTCTTCGAAACGCGAACCGTCCCGTTTGAACGATCCGAAGGTATAACCTGAGACGACCGCGATGAGATGCCCTTGCATGTATGAGATGCACGATATGTTTGCACCGTGTCCGAATCATCCTTGCGATGCCCCTCTTTGCCATGCCACCGCTCCGTGGGAACCCGTAATCGGATCACCCCACCATCTTGCATGACTCGCTCACGTCCACACTTTCCTTTGCACCGATATCTCAATCGAGTTATCGGAACCGGAATGTTGCCGTGGCACCATTTCCGTTGTTGTTGCCGTGGCACCCCTTTCTTCCACCACGGTGACACAATGCTTCATAATGCTCTTGTTAACGTTTTCATAAAAATTGCTTAAAACTTGCACATGTCATCCGCATCATGATAACAACATTTAAATGGTTATAATTGTTGTTTGCTTTATTTTGCATAAATGCCATGCTAAAATGATTTATTTCATAACTAAATAACCGTAGCTCCATTTTAAATAAATTATATATGTAAATGGGGTAGAAAAATGCCTAGTTTAACATGGTAGCATTACTTTGCATGTTTAACAACTCTAAAATATGCTTTAGGTCAGATCAGTACCGAATCCATAATTTGCATATGGGGATTTTCCGGAATTGTTGATTTGTTGTTTCCGGCCTCATTTAATCTTGCCTAAATAGGTAGTTTAATTATGCTTCACCCGTTGCCATGTTTAATAACATTTAATATTGTTGAGTACCTAATCGGGAGAGAACTAAATAAGTGTTGTGGTGTTTTGTCAATATGCAACCCGCTGTATATTGAGCTCCACTTAACTTGTAGTTTTGTTTGTGCTTATTGCCATGCCATGCTATTTAAACCGGTCATGCATCATACTTGATTGTGCATCATGCCATGTTTATGATTGTGTGTTTACTATGTTGTTTGTTTGTTTCGGTTTGCTTTTCTCGTTAGCTTCGTTCCGCTCCGAGTTGTGAGGATTCATTCGACCTCGTCCGCTTGTCTTCTTCATGGATTCGTTCTTCTTCCTTGCGGGATTTCGGCAAGATGACCATACCTCGAAATCACTTCTATCTTTGCTTGCTAGATGCTCGCTCTTTTGCTATGCCTATGCTACGATGCCTACCACTTGCTATATCATGCCTCCCATGTTGCCATGTCAAGCCTCTAACCATCCTTTCCTAGCAAACCGTTGTTTGGCTATGTTACCGCTTTGCTCAGCCCTCTTATAGCGTTGTTAGTTGCGGTGAAGATGAAGTTTGTTCCTTGTTGAACATGGAGATGTTGTTCCTTGTTGGAACATGTTTACTTGTTGGGATATCACAATATATCTTATTTAATTAATGCATCTATATATTTGGTAAAGGGTGGAAGGCTCGGCCTTATGCCTGGTGTTTTGTTCCACTCTTGCCGCCTCTAGTTTCCGCCATATCGGTATTATGTTCCCGGATTTTGCGTCCCTAACGCTGGTCGGGTGATTTATGGGACCCCTTGACAGTTCGCTTTGAATAAGACTTTTCCAAAGAAGGCCCAACATTGGTTTTACCATTTGCCTCACCTATGCCCTTTTTCCCTTGGGTTTCGAGCCCGAGGGTCATCTTTATTTTAGCCCCTCGCCGTGCTTCTCTAAGTGTTGGCTGAATCGAGCTACTCATGGGCCACCTTGAGGCAACTCGAGGGTTGGTTTTACTCGTAGCTAGTCTCATCCGATGTTGCCCTGAGAAGGAGGTACGTGCGACTCCTATCGGGATTTGTCGGCACATCGGGCGGCTTTGCTGGTCTTGTTTTATTGCTGTGAAATGTCTTGTAGCCGGATTCCGAGACTGATCGGGTCTTCCCGGGAGAAGGAATATCCTTCGTTGATCGCGAGAGCTTATCATGGGCTGTTGGGACACCCTGCAGGTATTATCTTTCAAAGCCGTGCCCGCGGTTATGTGGCAGATGGGAATTTGTTAATGTCCGTTGTAGAAAACCCAAGTGGATCTTAATTAAAATACACCAACGGCGGTGTAACCGTGATGGTCTCTTCTCATGGAGTCCGGGAAGTGAACACGGTGTTGGAGTTATGCTCGACGAGGTTGTTCTAGGATCACTTCTTGATCATAGTTGTTCGACCGTGCTTTGCCTCCTCTTCTCGCTCTCTTTTATGTATGTTAGCCACCATATATGCTAGTCGCTGCTGCAGCTCCACCTCACTACCATGTCCTACCTTTAAGCTTAAATAGTCTTGATCTCGCTGGTGTGAGATTGCTGAGTCCCCGTGACTCACGTGTACTTCCAAAACCAGTTTGCAGTGCCGATGAAACCGTGCAGGTGACGATCCGAGCTAAAGGAGGAGCTCGATGAAGACCTTGTTCACTGTGTTGTTTCGCTTCAGCTTGATCAAGAGGGAGCCAGCTTGGGACGATCGGGATCTGTGTAGCATTTGGGGTAGTCTTCTTTTATTTTGGTTCCGTAGTCGGACCTTGATTGTATCTGTATGATGTAATGCTTTACTCATGTATTGTGTGAAGTGGCGATTGTAAGCCAACTATGTATCTCTTTCCCTTATGTATTACATGGGTTGTGTGAAGATTACCTCACTTGCGACATTGCTTTCAATGCGGTTATGCCTCTAAGTCGTGCTTCGACACGTGGGAGATATAGCCGCATCGAGGGCGTTACACTAGGCCTGAAAATGAGTGCCTCTACTACAAAGGGGATGATCACTACAAGCGGAACTGCCCCAAATACTTGGCGGATAAGAAGGATGGCAAAGTGAACAAAGGTATATTTGATATACATGTTATTGGTGTGTACCTTCCTAGAATTCGTAGTAGCCCCTAGGTATTTGTACCGATTCAGTTGCTAAGATTAGTAACTCGAAACAGGAGATGCAAAATAAACAAAGACTAGTTAAGGGCGAGGTGACGATGTGTGTTGGAAATGATTCCAAGGTTGATACGATCACCTTTGCACACTCCCTCTACCTAAAGGATTAGTGTTGAACCTAAATAAATGTTATTTGGTGTTTCCGTTGAGCATGAATATGATTTGATCATGTTTATTGCAACACGGTTATTCATTTAAGTCTAAGAATAATTATTGTTCTGTTTACATGAATAAAACCTTCTATGGTCATACACCCAATGTAAATGGTTTATTGAATCTCGATCATAGTGATACATATATTCATAATATTGATGCCAAAAGATGCAAAGTTGATAATGATAGTGCAACATACTTATGGCACCGCCGTTTAGGTCATATTGGTGTAAAACGCATGAAGAAACTCCATGCAGATGGACTTTTGGAATAATTTGATTATGAATCATTTGATACTTGCGAACCATGTGAAAGCATCGATATAATTGACTAGAGGGGGGTGAATAGGCAACTAACAATTTTAGCTTTTCTTTACCAATTTAAACTTTGCATCAAAGTATGTTGTCTAGATATGCAACTAGGTGAGCAACCTATATGATGCAACACTAATAAGTACACAAGCAAGCAAGGGACACAACACACATAAGCTTGCACAAGTAAAGGCACGAGATAACCAAGAGTGGAGCCGGTGAAGACGAGGATGTGTTACCGAAGTTCCTTCCTTTTGAGGGGAAGTACGTCTCCGTTGGAGCGGTGTGGAGGCACAATGCTCCCCAAGAAGCCACTAGGGCCACCGTATTCTCCTCACGCCCTCACACAATGCAAGATGCCGTGATTCCACTATTGGTGCCCTTGGAGGCGGCGACCGGACCTTTACAAACAAGGTTGGGGCTCTCTCCACAACCAAATTGGAGGCTCCCAACGAAACCACGGAGCTTCACCACAATGGAATATGGCTCCGAGGTGACCTCAACCGTCTAGGGTGCTCAAACACCTAAGAGTAACAAGATCCGCAAGGGGTGAGTGGGGGAATCAAATTTCTCTTGGTGGAAGTGTAGATCTGGGCCTTCTCAACCAATCCCTAGAAAATCAACAAGTTTGATTGGCTAGGGAGAGAGATCGGGCAAAAATGAGCTTTGGAGCAACAATGGAGCTTTTGGGGGAAAGAGGTAAGTCAACTTGGAGAAGAAGACCTCCTTTTATAAGGGGGGAGACAATCCAACCGCTACCCCCGCTCAGCCCCACACAAGGCGGTACTACCGCTGGGGGGCGGTACTACCGCTGTGGCCAGCGGTACTACCGTTCCACCTCGAGGTACTGCCGCGCAATTAGAAGAGAGTGAGACACAGAGCAGGACCTGGACCCAGGGCGGTACTACCGCCTAAGAGCGGTACTACCGCCTCTACTGCCGCAACTAGAGCCACAAAACCCGACACGAGTGGAGGACCCTCGAATCGAGGCGGTAGGAGAACGAAGCCGCATCGATACTACGGCTGAGAGCTCCAAGCGGTACTACCGCTATGGAGCAGTACTGCCGCTTGTAGCTCTCGAGCGGTACTACCGCTGGGGTTTGCGGTACTACCGCTGGGACCAGATCTCAGGGAGAAGGCAGCAAGGGAGCCTTCAACGAAGCAGAAAAGCTCAGATGGTGCAAAGGGGATGTGTACGTCTTGATACCACCCTAGCCAAACCCATGCGGACCCCCTCTTGATAGTACGGTGACTCCTACGACACAAGTCCACCAAAACTGAAACGAAAGGGCTACACCGTCTTCGCTTCAAACACCGAGGGGAGGGAATCGACTCGTGCCAAAGGATGAATCTCTGAAATACTCAACGCACATGATTAGTCCGCAAGTATGTTGTCATCAATCACCAAAACTACTTAGAGAAAAACATGCCTTAACAATCTCCCCATTTTTGGTGGATTGATGACAACACGGGATTTGCACAAAAAGGTAAGACAAGAAAGTAGATGAACCCCAGAACTACAAAATATAGATGGAGCTCCCCCTGAATGTGTGCACCTAAGAAGAGGAGACAAAGTAAAGGAAAGCACATACATTGGGATCAATACTCCCCCTATATTATATATCTGACGACATAAGCAACAGGTAATGGAACAAATAGAGCTAGGAAGCATAAGGCACTTGACAAACTAGATAATACAAGGATAAGGGAGCATATGTCTTACACCATATGAAAGGGTACCGGTTCTCACAAACATAAACCAAACAAGCGCCAAACACGAGAAAAGAGTTTGCGAGAAAGACAGGCAAGGCAAACACGCCACACAAACACACACTCGCACCTCGACACGACAAATCCCTAAGCTCTCTCCCCCTTTGGCATCGAGACACCAAAAAGGCAAAGAGCGCAGCTATGGCTCCAGGTGATAGCAAACTGAGGGGTTCCATCATCAAATCCCGGCGGGATCGTCTGCACTGCCATCCTCAGTCGGAAACTGCTTTGTGTCTGAATTGGTCCATGGACAGTGCTGCTGAATCCACTCCTCCTCATCAGTGATCTTGCCCTCAGATCCGCTGGCAACAGTCGCACCCAACTGAAGCATGAGCTCCTTGTGACGACTCCTGGCCTGCTTTTCAGCCACATGAGTCATGTACTGACCATGAGACTCCATGCAGAAGAGTTTCTTCATCTTGCGCTTGAGCTTCTTTGCCCAAGAGAGCTCTGCTCCAGAAGGCTCATAGTCATCGTCATCATCAGCATTAGCCTCGGTCTCCATGTCAGTAGCTCCAGGCGGAACGCCAGAACTCGGAGCTGCGGTGCGCCAGTTCTCCTTCTTCCTCAGACGCTTGATCTCATGAGAAACTAGATCCCCAGTCTCCAACAACACCTTAGGATAAACACGCTCCCAGGCCTTCTCAATGAGAAACATGATAAACGGTCCATATATAGGGCACTTTCGCTCAGAGATGGCGGAAACCAACAAAGACCACATGACATGAGAGATATCCAAAGATTCTCCAGTGTTTTCTTCCTTCTCATGTTGACAGAAAAGAAGCATGTCCACAAGGAAAGAGTGTACCATATCCAAGTTTCCAATGCGAGGGAAGAGAGTCTCCCTGAAGATGCGATGGAGAATGTCTAGAAATGCAGGCAGCTCATAGCTCCCCTTCTTAGTCACTGGGTGAATCCTCAAGGCACAGTATGGCCAGAGAGATTGCTTGTGAGTGGAAGTTTCATTGCAGTGAGGACGAAAGCCAACTGGGTTCTCAAGACCTTGATCCTCAACTTCAAGAAGATTCATGAATTTCCCATCCAAGTCAGAGTCCTGTCCTCATCTGTTCCAAGATGGACGGTGGCATAAAACTGAGCCACCAAATCTGCATCAAAGTCCTTGTTGAACTGCATGATCCTGAGGATGTGCAACTGAGGGCACATCTAAAGAGCCTCTCCAAAGTAGACAGGACCCTTCTCCATAAATTCAACGTCGATGGAGCGAACATCAACAAAAATATTCTTCTTGGATTTGATCACATCAAAGTAGATGGCATACTGAAAATGGTTCCAGAACGGATGGCAGATGTCCTCTTGCAAGGACATAGTCGTGGAGCCATCGCAACTAGGAAGCTTAAAGGGGTTAATCGGGACAAAGGACACGAGAGGTTTTATACTAGTTCGGCCCCTCACCGTGAAGGTAAAGCCTCGCCTAGTTGGGTTGGTATTGCTTGAGGTTTTGATGACCAGGAGCGAGATACGCTATGCCCGGTTCTCGATTGGTTGTTTCTTGCCCTAACCCGCCAACAGTGTCGCCCCTTATATACACGGGTTGATGCCTCAGAGCCTCATGAGTCCCGCCAGCTTATAAACAATGTCCGGCTCGGTGACTAGTCAAGTCTACCTTATGATACAAGTCTTGCCATTATGGCGGTTTACTACAATGGGCCTTAAGTCGCCTATGGGCCTTAGGCCCTTTGTTGAGACGCCATCTTCATGCTTGGACTTGGGCTTCTGTCTGGCAATCTCTTTATGTAACCCGGCCCCTCCTGGGCGGCTTACACAAATAGTTATATCCCCAACATTAGGCCCCAGATTGATTTGAACCTGTTCATGTCAATCTTAAAATAACTTAAAACATAAATCTTCAGTCTTCTAACTGTGCAAAAAGACTTTCTTCAACCCGCCGTGACGTCATTCTTTGGATCCATGTTAACCCATCATGACGTCATCTTTCCTTTTTATTCCGCCGTATCGCCCAACGGATCTCTGTCTTTATTGTCCGTTTCGGAAATAGAGGCGTCGGGGCCGCTGGATAATAATTCTTATCTCCTTGTTTCCCGCGCCGTCTGAGTTATGCTCTCCTTATAAATAGGCGCGACCTAGGTTTCATTTTCACCCTTCCAGTCGTCTTCTTCCTCTTGCCTCCTCTCAAGCTCCGCCGCCGCCCGTCAAGCTTCTCTTCTTCATCGACCCAGCCGCCAGATCAACCTGAATCGACTGTAAACACGTCGGCGAACCCCGCAACTCCTCCGCACCCGTAAGTTTCTTTCCTTCCCTGCCTAGATCTGCATTATAGCTTCTTTGAGTTCGTCGTAGTTCATCACTATTAAAGCCAACTCCTTGTTAGTTTTTTCTCCTAGATGCCACTTCCGATCCGAGAATGATATAAAACAGCTGCGGTAGTTGTTTTGCCCTTATCTTGGATACAAAACAGATCTCTTTCTCTCTATGAAGACCTTATTCGAGCTTATGAACGCATCTGCGTCAGTTTTTAGGTCTAGAAAAACTTTCTTATCAGAACAGATCTTTGATCTCAAATCACAGCAGAAGATTATGAAACCTGTTTTTATCACCCGGAAAACTTCTTATGTTAAATGCCTTTAACATAACTGTCCAGGTATCCGGTATAAATGCATTCCATTTGATCTGTGAACCTTGGCGCCTTCTCGGGTCTTTAAAACTTTTGAACTGTTGCTAACACTTGTAGCGGCTTAAATAATCTTGCTCAATTATCCTTATGTCATTAGGCCCTTTAAACCGCTACCTTCAAGAATTTGATATTTTCTTCCAAGTTAAAATGTAAACCGAACTTATTATTTTGTAATAGGCCAATCTGTTGTCATGGCGCCTAAGTCGACCAAAGCTCCTCAGAATCTCGCAAATCGGGTCCCATCCACAAATACCAAGAGCAAACTAGCTGAATTTGTGAAGTCTCGCCATTTGCCAAAAAAGGAGGTCATGTCTTATCGCGTCCCCGACCCATCCAAGAGAAGCCTCAACCCAAAGAAGGGAGGTAATAGTTTTCACGGATCACATGAGCTGGGATTTGCCTCCGGCTCAAAGTTCTTCGAGAGAAGTTTTAAATTTCTTTGACCTTAGACCTCAAGACATTGGACCCAATTCCGTGCAATCTTTGCAATTTCCAAGTCTTCGTGAGGTGTACCGGAGAGGAGCCAAGCCTGCTCTTGTTCGTGAGAACTTTTTACTTAAACCGCAAATGAGCTGCGCTAACGGGCCAAGTCTTTGAACTTGGCGGTATCTCGATCCAATGACGGAGAGATCTGTCTGCTTCTTATGCCGAGCTGCCGAGTCACCCCAAATATTGGAACCACCATGGTTCTACTGTCAGATACTTCTCCGGTGATGAGCCGCCTCTGCCCGACTTTCGCACCTCGCGCTTTGAGTCCAACCATCCATTTGGCGGATAAACCGATCATTGTTGAACGTCGCCGCTCAACCCCACCATCAAGAAGATTAAAGCTCTTCTGGGAAATGGTTTAAATGGCATCGACTTGGTCCGGGTCTGGATCACTTGGCGTATACTCCCATTAAGCCGCCGCTCTGGCTTAATGTGCACCTATACAGGCAAACAGAACGACCCAATGCGCCACAGTTGTGACGACTTACCAGATGATGTGGCAGATGCTACAACCCAGTCCCTGCTGAAGGAGGGTACTGTTATCAACAATACCTTCGGGTTACTTCCCTTCTGCAAAAAGAACCGGCCCCTGCAGTAAGTTACCAATCTTTAATAAATACTCTTTAATATGTTTGCCTTCTTGTACTTATAATTCCTTATCTTTTCCATAGGCCGGTGATGATTTCTGGAAAGTCAAATATGACCACGAGGCCGGCCAACAAGCCAGAGCAGCCAAGAAAAATGAAAGGAAAAACACCAAGACGGGGACTTCAAAAAAGAAGAAACCTAGCGCCTCCGAATTGCTCAAACTGGATGACTCTTCTTCAGATGAGGAAGAGGTAATCCCTTATTCTCTTAACTCCTTTGTTACTATTTTATTAATATTTCCGCCTTTCAGGAAGACACTGGAAACAGCCAAGCTCAAGGCGAAGAGGTAACTATAATCTCCTCCAACTCAGAGCCTTTGCCAAAGCACAAAACCCGGCGGGTGACCCAAAAAGTAAGATTTTCTCATCCCTTAGCTTATCAAGATCCTCAATTTCTTTTGAAGCAACAACAGCTTGAGAGCCGGAGGCAAACCCGACAAGTAAAGATGTAGAGCTCTTCCGCTTACTCGATGTGAGTAGGAAGCATCGAATCGAGGTCATCTCCGCTTACGCTCTGCTTATCCTTTGGCGGGTTTAATTCGCCGACCTCTCAATTCATCCGACTCCAATTATCGATACCTCTCCTTCCTCTAGCGTAGTCTATGCAATCCAACATGCCGCCTTCAAGACTGCCTCGGGTAATGTACCTTGTTATCCTCATGCTTTGCCTTACTCATATTTTGTACTCATCCCTTTGTTTTATCCACAGTGTGCAGGTGAAGCCCAGTAAGAAGGCAAAAAAGAATAAGCCGATTGAAGACCCGGTAGCAACGGAGCCAGAACCCGGGACCACTGCCCCTGATGCTTCTACTCATCAACCTCCTCTTGAGCCGTCCCATGAAATTCCGACACCATCTTCCGACCCGCCTCAAGAAGGCACTCTTGATAGCTCCGATAAACCGGAAATTCCTAGCCCGGTCCGGACGGCTGAGCAGGAAGTTGAATTCTTGAAAAGCCAGTATGTTGAACCGGGGCGGCCTACTATTCCTTCCAGATGTACCGCTAAGGAAGAACTTGTCAAAAGCCGGAAGACCAAACAGGACATCGCTGATTATGCCCACTTAAGCATTGGCGATATAGTCTCAGGCTATCTGAATCAAGTGCATAGCAGCCATGACACTGAAATTGACATGGTGAAACAGATACAAGATAAATCGAGGTATAACTTATATTATTTCTCCTGAATCTTACTTACTGTACCAGCCCCCAAGTCTACTGCTTATAGGTAAATATGCCATAGACTTAGATACCGGCTTACTATTAGTTCACCCGGTTTACAAGAAAGGATATTTAACCTCGCTATAATATAGCAACTTAAAACAAGCGATACACATTAGCCCCCAAGTGTCAAGTATCTTTACTTGTAAAGTGCTTGAGACCTTAATATGCATAATCTGACATTATAAAGTACAATTTTCTTTAGCATACATTAGCCCCCAAGTGTCAAGGGTCTTTACTTGTAAAGTGCTTGAGACTTTAATAATACCTTACCATAACCTTACTTGTAACCCGACGTTATTTTAGGTCTCCACCAGTCAATTTGAATTGGAGATTGCTGACCTGAAGACCCGACTGGCGGCCCAAGACCTTGAGATTCAAAAAGCCGACTCCAAATTCGCATTCAAAGATCTCCGAGCAAGAAAAGTTGAAGAAGGATTTTGACGCCAAGAAAAAGGCTCATGGATGAAAAATCTTCACTTGTGACCCGGCCGAGATAGCGTATAAACTCTTGCGAAGCAATCGCCGAACTGTCCGGCTTAAAGCACCAGATATCCCAAATGGTCTCAAGAATTTTCGTAAGTTACTATGTGTAACTTTTGAACATCACCATGATTTATTTGATAACTATTTCAGAGATTATCTTCGCTTAATCTTATATGTATAAACGCAGGTTCCGTGGAGTACCAACCTGAAGCGTAATATGCTGATTGCTTAAGGCGTGTACACTCTAGTGGAACAGATTGTACACCGGTCACAACGTGCTTTGGCCGCTGTGGCTTTATCAAATGATACTCCTTATCTCCTACAGGATGTGCTCAAACGGCTTGCGTGTTACCTCAACGGATTCAGGAGTTAAGGCGGCATCTGTAGAGCCGGGCCATAGCCGCCTTAAGCCGGGCCAAAGCGTTGGTTCCAGAGCTAGACTTAGCCGATGTTGCTCTTGGATATCCTAGCTTGAAGGAGGACGGATCTGCATTCAATGAATCAGACCTCACCACCTGTGTGAGAGTCGTACGTCCTGTGGCCACCATCATCGGCAACGATATTGATCTTACAAAGTATCAGCCGGGTTATGACAACGAGAACCGGAGGATTCCAACTCTTACGATGATGTCAGCTTGATCCCTCCAACTCGTAAGCATACCTTTGCTCCTGAAGTTGACCCGGCCAGTTTAATAGATGATGAAGCTAAATTTGAAGCCTTAAGCGGCATTGACTAGACCTCGTCAACCTTCCAGGACAAAGCAGCAGACGAAGAGGCGGAGAAGGATAACCCGGAGTCGTCAAGTCCGCCAAAGGAGTAACCTGCCTGGCACTAAGTCTTTGAAAAAATAATGCTTCATTATTCAGACTAGGGGAGTCTTGTAATAGGGTAGAAAAATCTTCTTAACTCTGTCATGCCTTCGCGCATGTTTGTGGTGCTTAACAATGTCTCAAGCCGCTATCATTGTATACTGCCGGCTTACATGAATTGCTTCTTGACATCCAAAAGCTTTTTGCTTTACCCTGTTATCTTATTGAAGCATACATTACCGGCTTACGTGATCCCAAAAAGCAGACAGTTACACTTAACTTCTGAAAATTGGCACATATAATGTTTACCTGGCCCTTAATATTATTTACCCTTATAGAATAAAGTAAACCTAATTTTCAAAGGCCTCTGATTCGAATACGATCAGTATAACCATTCCAAAGGGGTTAAGCTAAGATTCGGATACGATCATATAGTCCCCGACGGCTTTGGCGATGCCGATCAAGTGGGTATCGACAGCTATGTTCTCTTTGGTTCGAATACGACCTATGTTTGAACAGGAAGCCCCCAAGTGACCATGAGAGTTGTTTAATGACGCTGATTCGAATACGATCCACGTCAGATCCAAAGAGGTTAAGCTATGATTCAAATATGATCAAGAAGCCCCCAAGTGGGTTTGGCAGTGTGCCAATCAATTGGATATCGACAGCTATGTTCTCTTTGGTTCGAATACGACCTATGTTTGAACAGGAAGCCCCCAAGTGACCATGGCTGGATTTAGATATGATCATAAGCCGGACCAAAGGGAAAACCGGATTCAGATATGATCCGCTCCCTGTTAGTTGTTTCCACCACCTGGTAAAGAAAACACATAAACCTTGTAGGATGGAAAATAAAGAAGTCCTGCTTTATTGCTTTATATAATATATACATTGCTAAAAAAGAAAAACAAATATACTCTAAGAGCCGGTGGCTCAAGTATAGTAGGGCCGGAGATGCGCTATGTTCCACGGCCGGCGGGTCTCTTCCTTCGACTTACGTGAGTGTTTGTGCTCTCGAACATCGATGAGGTAATATGACCCGTTGTTGAGATTCTTGCTGACCACAAAAGGTCCTTCCCAAGGAGGGGACAACTTGTGCATATCAGATTGATCATGGATGAGCCAGAGCACTAAATTGGCTTCCTGGAAAGTTCTGCTTCTGACCCGGCGGCTATGATAACGGCGCAAGTCTTGCTGATAAATCGCCGAGCGGGCTATCGCCAAGTCTCGCTCTTCATCCAACAAGTCAAGTGCATCCGGACGAGCTTTTTCATTATCAGCATCAACGTAAGCTGCCACCCGGGGTGAATCATGCCGGATATCACTAGGCAGAACCGCCTCCGCTCCGTTCACCATGAAGAAAGGTGTATAACCAGTAGACCTGTTAGGCGTTGTGTTGATGCTCCATAGCACAGAGGGTAACTCCTCCACCCAACAACCCGGAGTTCGCTGCAAGGGAACTAAAAGCCAGGGTTTGGTACCTTTCAAGATCTCTTGATTAGATCTTTCTGCTTGACCATTAGACTGGGGGTGAGCAACAGCAGAAACATCAAGTCGGATGTGTTCTTGTTGACAGAACTCTTCCATGGCACCCTTGGAGAGATTAGTACCATTATCAGTTATAATGCTGTGCGGAAAACCAAAATGAAAGATCACCTTTTTGATGAACTGAACCGCCGTGGCTGCATCACACTTACTGACCGGCTCTGCTTCAACCCACTTGGTGAATTTATCCACTGGTGTGTCTTCTTATCCTTAGACCTTTTGAAAGGTCCAACCATATCAAGCCCCCAGACTGCAAACGGCCAAGTAATCGGAATCATCTGCAATTCTTGAGCCGGCACATGCGCTCGTCGTGAGAATTTTTGACATCTGTCACATTTGCTGACCAGATCCTCCGCATCAGCATGAGCCGTCAGCCAATAAAAACCATGACGAAAAGCCTTGGCTACCAGGGACTTTGAACCGGCATGATAACCGCAATCACCTTCATGAATCTCATGAAGTATCTCCTGACCCTCTGTAGGTGATACACAACGTTGAAACGCCCCAGTGACGCTGCGGTGATGCAACTCGCCATGAACAATCGTCATGGATTTGGACCGCCTGATGATTTGTCTTGCCAAGGTCTCGTCCTCCGGCAACTCTCCCCGGGTCATATAGGCCAAATATGGGACCGTGCAATCCGGGATGGCATGGAGAGCCGCCACCAACTGCGCCTCGGTGCTGCACTCGCAAGCTCTTCCTCTCAGAGGCACGCCGACGTAAGGGTTATGCAAAATGTCAAGGAAAGTATTAGGCGGCACCGCTTACGCCGAGACCCCACCGACTTAAAGCATCGATCGCCTCATTCTTCCTTCGATCAATGTGCTCTACTTGATAACCTTTGAAGTGCCCAGCCACCGCATCAACTTCGCGACGATAAGCCGCCATAAGGGGATCCTTAGAATCCCACGTGCCTGACACCTGTTGAGCGACGAGGTCTGAATCGCCCAAGCATCTTACCCGACTCAAATTCATCTCTTTAGCCATCCGGAGGCCATGGAGTAAAGCCTCGTATTCAGATGCATTGTTAGTACAGGGAAACATAAGCCGGAGCACATAACAAAATTTTTCACCTCGGGGGGAAGTTAAAACGACTCCAGCCTCCGAGCCTTCCAACTGCCTGGACCCATCAAAGTGAATAGTCCAATATGTGTTATCCGGCTTCTCCTCTGGTGCCTGCAACTCCGTCCAATCATTGATAAAGTCCACTAGGGCTTGAGACTTGATATCGTCTTGGCTGCATATACTTCAAACCATGAGGCCCAAGCTCGATGGCGCGCTTGGCAACTCGTCCCGTGGCTTCCACTGCTCGGATGATGTCTCCCAAGGGGCTGAACTTACCACAGTTATAGGATGACCCAGAAGTATCGCTTAGCTTCCGGCTTGCCATGAACACCCCATAAACAAGTTTCTGCCAATGCGGATACCTTTGCTTGGATTCTATGAGCACCTCATTGGTGTAATAAACCGACCGCTAAACTGGATGCTCCTTGCCAGTCTCCTTACGCTCCACCACAATGGCCACACTAACAGCACGTGAGTTAGCAGCAACATACAATAGCAATGGCTCTTTATCAATTGGAGCCGCGAGAACCGGCGGCTCAGACAATTGTCTCTTTAAATCTTCAAAGGCAGCATCAGCAGCCTCACTCCAGACAAAGGTGTCTGTTTTCTTCATCATCTGATACAGCGGTAGAGCCTTCTCCCTAGCCGCTTATGAATCGGCTTAAAGCAGCAACACGACCATCGCCAATCGCTGAACATCATTGATGCACACCGGTTTAGCCAGAGAGGTAATCGCCTTTGATCTTCTCCGGTTAGCTTCAATGCCCTTGTTTGAGACCAGAATCCCAAAAGTTTGCTGCAGTACACCAAATACACACTTGTCCGGTTAAGCATCATCTTGTAGACCCGAGATTATCAAAGGTTTCCTTTAAGTCGAGATCAAGGTTTCCTTCTCTCAGATTTCACCACAATGTCATCCACATAAGCATGAACATTGCGTCCAATCTGATTGTGGAGACAATTTCACACACCGCCGATAAGTCGCCTGGGCACTCTTGAGCCCAAACGGCATAGACACATAGCGTAAGGCTCCAAATGGAGTAATGAAAGCCGTCTTCTCCTGGTCCTTAATCGCCATCTTGATCTGATGATAACCAGAGTAAGCATCCAAAAACTCAACCGCCGCAACCTGTTTGTAGCATCGATGATTTGATCAATGCGGGCGAGCAAAGGATCAGCCGGACAAGCTTTATTTAAGTCCGTAGTCCACACACATCCGCCAGGTGCCGTTCTTCTTGAGCACAAGCACCGGGTTAGCCAACCACTCCGGGTGAAAAACTTGCATGATGAACCCGGCCGCAAAGAGCCGAGCGACCTCCTCCCCTATAGCCTTTCGCCTTTCCTCATTGAATCGCCGGAGAAACTGCCTGATTGGCTTATACTTTGGATCAATATTAAGAGTGTGCTCAGCGAGTTCTCTCGGGACACCTGGCATGTCATAAGATTTCCATGCAAAGATGTCCCGATTCTAACGGATGAACTCGATGAGCACGCTTTCCTATTTGGGATCCAAATTGGTACTGATGCTGAACTGCTTGGAAGAGTCGCCTGGAGTGAAGTCAACCAGTTTTGTCTCAGCGGCCGACTTAAATTTCAACGCCGAGTCTTGCTCTGTGGTTGGCTTCTTCAAAGAGGTCATATCTGCTGGGTCAACATTAGTTTGATAAAACTTCAGCTCCTCTTCAGCACAAACAGATTCAGCATAAGCCGCATCGCCTTCCTCGCACTCCAAGGCCACCTTTCGACTCCCATGGACAGTGATGGTGCCCTTGTAACCCGGCATCTTGAGCTGCAGATAAACATAACACGGTCGTGCCATAAACTTGGCATAAGCCGGCCGTCCAAACAGAGCGTGATATGGGCTCCTGATTTTGACTACCTCAAACGTCAGCTTCTCAGACCTGGAATCATATTCGTCTCCAAAAGCCACTTCCAGCTCGATCTTTCCAACTGGATATGCCGACTTACCAGGTACCACCCCATGAAAAACAGTGTTAGATGTCCTCAAGTCCTTATCAGTCAGACCCATGCGGCGAAAGGTACATAATAGAGAATATTGATGCTGCTTCCTCCGTCCATGAGCACCTTAGTGAATTTATATCCACCAACCCGAGGGGCCACCACTAAGGTTAACCGACCGGGTTATCAACCCGGAGGGTGATCTTCTCAACTCCAAATGATAGGCTGCTCGACCACCTCGGATAACGGGAACCGATGGCTCAACCGAATTCACAGCCCTTTTATGAACCTTCCGTCACGCTTTACACAGGTTAGTGGTAAACACATGGTATTGCCCACCGCTCAACTGTTTTGGATGGCTCGATAACTGACTGCTGCTGCTGCTGTCCTCCTTGACCGATCGTCTGCTGATTATAGCCACCTTGACCACCTTGAAAACCGGAACTTGAGCCTCCACCACGCCATGGAAACCACCTGCTCTGAACCGCTGCTCGATCTGTGATTGCCATCAAACATGTTTGAATTCTTGAAAGCCTTCATGATCGCGCAGTCCTTCCATAAGTGGGTGGCAGGATTTTCCCGAGTACCGTGTCTTGGACAAGGCTCATTCGAAGCTGCTCAAGAGATGGACTGAGCCACCGATCGAGGGGTGCTCTCCCTTACGCTTCTTGTTATTACCTTGGGCATTAGCATTGGCCACAAACGCCGGGTTACCCTCCGGCTTACGCTTGTTGCCACCTTGATTTACCGGGTGATGCTGCTGACCCTTTCCATTGCCGTTCTTCTTTCCTTTCCCTGTCTTTTCCTCCTCAGACGCGAGATCATCGGTAGTATCAGAATCGGCATATTTAACCAAAGCCACCATTAGCGTACCCATGTCATTGCAATCACGCTTAAGGCGCCCCAGCTTCTGCTTCAGCGGCACAAAACGACAATTCTGATGGAGCATAAGTACTGCAGAGTCAAGGCCCATCTTATCGATGAGTGTATTATTTCCTTGACCCGCGCACCCAATGAGTTGTGGACTCACCCTCCTCCTGCTTACAATTGGTCAAGTCCACAATGGACATAGATTGCTTGCAAGTATCCTTAAAGTTCTGGATAAACCGGGCCTTTAGCTCTGCCCATGAACTGATGGAATTGGGAGGCAAACTTTTCAACCAAGATCGGGTCGTTCCATCTAACATCATGGTAAAATACTTAGCCATTGCCGCGTCGCTAACTTCCAATAACTCCATGGCCATCTCGTAACTTTCAATCCATGCCCCCGGCTGTAAGTCGGCCGTGTAATTCGCACCTTCGAGGTCCCTTGAAATCCTTGGGCAGACGCACATCTCGCAGAGCCGGCACTGCATAAGGGACACCACCGTTCTAGTGGCTACTCCTGCTCCAATGTAGTCGTTGGATACTTTGGGAGACCATCATATGTCGCTCTGCCGAGCCGCTAATTGAGCCGCCTGCTCATCCTCCCCGACGAATCGATCCTGCACCGGTTATATCCACGGGTTGGTTACGACGCTGGGCATTGCTTGATAAAGCTTCGACTCCATGTGCTGGCCAGAACTCGGACTCCGGTTTGGACGAGGTGCTATCCAAGGCTGTGGAGTGGAATGAATCATGTCCCTGCTTTGTAGAATAGGTCTGTTGTTGTGCCAAGGCCGCTCAAGAAGATCCCTAACCTCCGGTTTCCACCGTCGGGTCATCACCATCCACTGGAAGAGCCGCCAGACGCGTCGATGCTGCTATCAAGTTCTCCATGGGGTTGGAGAAGTGGCCTGGAGGTGTCGGTATGTATCGGGGCGGGGCCATGCTCCCATGAAGAGGTGCCATCTCTCGAGGCTGAACCGGCCCTCCAGCTCTGGGTGTCATAAATTGATTGGCTTCGGGCGGATTGCTAGGACCAGCTCCGGGTGTCGTGAAGAGATTCCGAGGATCATAAACCGGAGGCAAACGGGACTGGGTCTTCTGATGTCTCCTTCTCATCACCTCATTGGACGCATTCAGACTCATGTTAAGCTGGAAAGCCTCTGACTGGAGTCGCTGCGCCCGTGCATCCAAAGCCGCCCGCTCCGCCGCTAGCCTGGTGTCCTCAGCCGCCAAGGCCTCCTTGGCCAGGGCTATCTCCTCACGCACCTTTGCCACCTCCGTGTTATGTTCATCTGGATTCGCAAGAATAACCGTGGTGGTTAACAGGGCCGTCAACTTGTCCATAAGATCTATCAGAACTTGAGCCGGCGGGCGCCATGAGGCCTCCCCGCCTGGCCGCCTCGACCAGACGTCATTGTTTGTCGCAGCCGTCGATTTTGGCGGGTTGGGTACCAGCCATGAAGACTCCTGCCCAGCTTGGCGGCTCATAGCAATCTGGAACGCCAGAGTCGTCAGAACAGCCCCCAAGCATGCCTTCTTGGACCTGATACAGAGAATCTGTTGAACCGGAGGACGAATCATCATCTGATGGGACGGCCGTCTCTTCGCCATCTTTAGATCCTTTAGAAAGTGCCTCTCCGTGAATACAGCCCACAAAGGCACGCTTCATGGTAGGTTGAATCTGGCGGGTCTCGCCGCGCCGAGCCGCCTCAATGAGGTCGGTGCAGCTGTCCGGCTCGGGGCCGCTCACCAATCCGGCCGATGAAGACGTGGATTCCGCCAAAGGGGACCTGGTACCCGTACTCAATTGAGTTTGCCTCGGGGCCCCAGCCTTCGTTGTCGATGTAGATCTTGCCGTGACGACTCTTGGTCATCCGCCCATCACAGATCCCTTGAGCCCTTCGAAGCTGCCCTTCAAGAACTCAAATCCACCGTGCGCTGGCCCCATGGTGGGCGCCAACTGCCGTGGAATTGTCACGGCAGATGTCCTCTTGCAAGGACTTAGTCGTGGAGCCATCGCAACTAGGAAGCTTAAAGGGTTAATCGGGACAAAGGACACGAGAGGTTTTATACTAGTTCGCCCCTTACGGTGAAGGTAAAGCCTCGCCTAGTTGGGTTGGTATTGCTTGAGGTTTTGATGACCAGGGAGCGAGATACGCTATGCCCGGTTCTCGATTGGTTGTTTCTTGCCCTAAGCCGCCAACAGGTCGTCCCCTTATATACATGGGTTGACGCCCTGTAGCCTACAGAGTCCCGGCCGGCTTATAAACAATGTCCGGCTCGGTGACTAATCAATTCTACCTTATGATACAAGTCTTGCCATTATGGCGGTTTACTACAACGGGCCTTAAGTCGCCTGTGGGCCTTAGGCCCTTTGTTGAGACGCCATCTTCATGCTTGGACTTGGGCTTCTGTCTAGCAATCTCTTTACGTAACCCGGCCCCTCCCGGGCGGCTTACACAAATAGTTATATCCCCAACAAAGGGTCGTTATCTTAGAGGTGCGGTAGCGCTTGGAAGTTGCACGCCAGGGTTGACACGGCGCGCATGCTGCTCAGAAGGACCATCACCTGGAACCGAACACATGGACACACGAAACAGCCGGAAAGAACGAGCATAAGCCACCAAACACAGCAAAAGAGATCAAAATTTGGCAGGAACAAGATGGAATTGGGCAACCAGCGGTAGTACCGCGATCCATAAGCGGCAGTACCGCCCAAGTGGTAGTACCGCTCCAATGGGAGCGGTAGTACCGCTCAAGACGGGGAAATGGCGGTTCCCTACTGCCGTGGTCAAATCCGGCACTACCGGGATGCCAAATTCAAAAATACTCCTACCAATTCTCAATCCAAATATTCTAGTCGCCTTCTCCAACCTACTCAGGCCTTGATTTAGCCAAAAATCAAGAGATGCAACCACTATTTCCCATAAGACACTAGATCTGAAATCTAGACAAGAGGATAAGAGGAACGGGGGCAATACCGGCATCCATGGCAAGAGGACGGGGTGGGGATCGACTCCACCGAAGGAAAATGGAGAGGGAGGGCCCGGAGACGGCGGCCCGCCGGAGCCCTCCCGTGGCGAGCCGACGCTGGAGAGACGAAGAGGAACGAGTGGGCGGTGCGAATGGGTATGGGGGAGACGAAACCTCCCCCTGCCCCGACATAACCCCTTGGTCCCGCCCCTCAACGGTAGTACCGCTTGTGTGGGCGGTAGTACCGCTTGTCAACACAAGCGGTAGTACCGCGCACCACCAGCGGCAGTACCGCCCAGCAAGACCCAAAGACTAGACACCAAACGGCTAGCTCAAAAAGAAAAAAAGAAAAGTCAAAAAGAGGGAACCAAGACACAGCAACGAGAACACTAGCGAGAGGACAAGAAACACACACCTCTTCAAGAGAGGGCGGTGGCCGAGGCCACCTATGTTTGAGTCAAGAGGTATGGCGCCGCGAAGATTTTAACCTTGGGCCCATGACCAAAACTCGTCTTTGAAGCGCAAGTACCATAAAAAATGGCTAATGTGAAATACTTGATCAATTTATGCATAATGGGGGGAGGGAGAGTTCATTGAGAGAACAACACTCCCCCTATGTCCATGCCTACACCTAAACAAGACAACAAGTTCAGTATGGTGGGGTGTGCAAGGGTTCAAGCAACATTACTCGAATCAATGATACTTAGCTCATGCCTTAACTCGCGAAATCTTGCTTCATCCAAAGGCTTCGTGAAAATATCTGCAAGGTTATCATGAGTGTTGACATAGTTGAGCTCGATCTCCCCTCGCCTAATGTGATCCCGGATGAAGTGATACCAAATCTCAATATGCTTCGTCTTGAAGTGTTGAACCGGGTTGAGAGAAATCTTGACGGCACTCTCATTGTCACACAAAAGAGGCACTTTGTCACAAATGACACTGTAATCCTTTAAAGTTTGCCTCATCCAAAGAAGTTGTGCACAACAACTACCGGCCGCCACATACTCCGCTTCGGTGGACTAGAGAGACACACAACTTTGCTTTTTGGAAGACCAACTTACCAAAGAGCAACCAAGGAATTGGCACCCTCCGGAAGTGGACTTCCTATCCACTTTGTCCCCCGCCCAATCCGAGTCCGAATATCTTGCAAGCATGAAGTTTGCTCCTCTTGGGTACCATAAGCCAAAGTTTGGGGTATGAGCCAAATATCGAAAGATTCGTTTGACCGCCAGAAAGTGTCTTTCCTTAGGTGCGGCTTGAAACCGTGCACAAATTCCCATACTCAACATGATATCCGGTCTACATGCACAAAGGTAAATCAAGGAGCCAATCATGGAGCGATATACCTTTTGATCCACCGCTTTACCATTGGGATCAATGTCAAGTTGGAACTTGGTGGGCATTGGAGTGGAAGCCGGCTTGACATCACTTAGCTTGAATCTCTTTAGCATGTCTTGAGTGTATTTGGCTTGGTTGATGAAGGTTCCTTCTCTTCTTTGTTTGACTTCGAATCCAAGGAAGAACTTCAACTCTCCCACCGAATACATCTTGAACTTAGAGGTCATGAGAGTGGCAAATTCCTCATTGAAAGCTTTGTTAGGGGAACCAAAGATGATATCATCAACATATAGTTGGCACACAAACAACTCCCCTTTGACCTTCTTAGTAAAAAGAGTGGGGTCGATTTTCCCAACTTCAAATCCATGATCTTGCAACAACTCGGTAAGGTGGTCATACCACGCACGTGGGGCTTTTTTAAGGCCATAGAGTGCCTTATCGAGTTGATACACATGATCGGGGAAGTAGGGGTCCTCGAACCCGGGGGGTTGTTTGACATATACCAACTCATTAATAGGACCATTAAGAAAAGCACTCTTCACATCCATTTGTTGCAACTTAAAGTTATGATGAGAAGCATAATCAATCAACAAACGAATGGATTCAAGGCGAGCAACGGGAGCAAAGGTTTCACCATAGTTGATACCCTCGACTTGGGAGTAGCCTTGTGCTACCAATCTTGCCTTGTTGCAAACTATTGTCCCATGAGCATCTTGCTTGTTCTTGAATATCCACTTGGTTCCAATGACATTGTGGTTCCCCGTTGGCCTTGGCACCAATCTCCACACCTTGTTGTACTCGAAGTTGTTGAGTTCTTCATGCATGGCATTGAGACAATCCGGATCTTCGAGCGCTGCATAGACCTTTTGGGGTTCAACACAAGAGACAAACGCGTGATGTTCACAATAGTTTGCCAATTGTCTACGAGTGCTTACCCCATTTTGAATGCTTCCAAGCACATTCTTCATGAGATGACCCTTGGTTGAGAGCTTGGATGCAATCTTGGCGGCACGACGCTCTAGTTCCTCCTCGGGGGTGAGTTGATGAGCGGTCACTTGAACATCTTGAGCGCCATCTTGAGCTTGTTCTTGATCTTGAGCTTGCTCTTGATCTTGAACTTGCTCGGAGGAGAGAACTTGACCTTGGTCATCACTTGGTGATTCAACACCGTCTTGAGATTGATCTTTCCCTTGGTCTTGTTCATGAGGTTGAGGGCCTTCACTTTGTTCTTCGGAAGCGTGTGGGCCTTGGGTTGGTGATGTCTCCACTTGAGTGGAGCATTGTCCTTCTCCTTCAGCTACAAGGGGTTCCTCAATGGGTAGGATAAAGCCAACTCCCATTCTTCTTATGGCTTGGGGAGGAATTTCATCACCTACATCACAAGTGCCACTTTGCTCCACTTGGGAGCCGTTATTCTCATCAAACTCCACGTTACACGTCTCCTCTATAAGTCTCGTGGACTTATTGAGGACACGGTAAGCATGAGAGTTTGTGGCATAACCAACAAATATGCCCTCATAAGCTCTAGCCTCAAATTTAGACAAACGAACACCTTTCTTGAGAATGAAACACTTACACCCGAACACCCGGAAGTACTTGAGGTTGGGCTTGTTACCGGTGAATATCTCATAAGGAGTCTTGTTCAAGCCCTCGCGAAGGTAGAGCCGATTGGATGCATGACAGGCGGTGTTGATGGCTTCGGCCCAAAAGTTGTATGGAGACTTGAACTCCGCCATCATGGTCCTTGCCGCATCCATCAACGTCCGGTTCTTCCTCTCTGCTACACCATTTTGTTGAGGGGTGTATGGTGCGGAATATTGATGCTTGATCCCCTCATCACTAAGGAATTCATCCAAGGTGTAGTTCTTGAACTCGATGCCGTTGTCACTTCTTATTGTCAAGATGTTTGCATTGTGTTGTCGTTGGGCTTCATTTGCAAAGTCAATGATGGTTTGTTGGGTCTCGCTCTTCCTCTTGAAGAAGTATACCCAGGTGTATCTTGAATAATCATCCACAATCACCAAGCAATACTTTCTACCCCCGAGACTATCAAAGTATGGAGGCCCAAAGAGATCCAAGTGAAGGAGCTCCAAAGGCCTCTTCGAGTAGATGATAGTCGTGGGAGGGTGAGCCTTTTCATGAAGCTTTCCTTCGATACAAGCACTGCAAGCACGATCTTTAGCAAAACTAACATTTGTTAGTCCACGGACATGGTCCCCCTTGAGAAGACTTTGCAAAGATCTCATATTGACATGGGCTAAACGGTGATGCCAAAGCCATCCCACGTCAACTTTAGCCATTAGGCATGTCGCGGTCTTAGTGGGTCGCTCCGAAAAGTTAATCACATAGAGACCGTTCTCGACATGCCCAACAAAGGCTACTTTAAGAGTCTTGCTCCACAAGAGGGCCACGATATCAACATCAAAGAAAGTGGCAAAACCCATGAGTGCAAGTTGACGAACGGAAAGTATATTGTATGCAAGGGACTCAACAAGCATGACCTTCTCGATCGTGAGATCATGAGAAATGACAACCTTGCCAAGCCCCAATACCTTAGAGGACGAGACATCACCCCACTCGACATTGGTGGGCATAGATGGAATCTTGTGAACGTCCACCACCAAGTCCTTGCTTCCGGTCATATGATTAGTGGCTCCACTATCGAGCAACCATGATCCCCCACCGGAAGCAAACACCTACAAGAGATCAATGCTTCGTTTTAGGTACCCATTTTGTAATGGGTCCTTTGATGTTAGTGAAAAGGGTCTTAGGAACCCAAATATACCATTCAATTTACTCATAAGGAGAACCAACAATTTTGGCATAAACATGCCCATCATTAGCACGGCACAACACATAAGAAGGGTTAAAGTTGCCGGCTTTGTTGGAAGGGGTGGCATTGCCCTTCTTGACACCACCACCCTTCACATTGTTCTTCTTCTCCTTGGAAGCACCCTCTCCCTCCTTCACAAAGGTTTGCTTGAGAGGGGGAGGTCGTTTGGTCTTGTCATTCTTCTTATTGTTCTTGGGCATGGTTGCGAACCCAATCCCCTCCTTGGCCACAACTTCCTTTTGATTGCTCAAAAGGTTGTTGAGGTTCTTCTCACCTTGTATGCACGACACAAGGCCTTTTTCAAGTTGCTCCTTCAACTTAGCATTCTCCTCAGGAAGATGCACATGCTCACAACAAGGGTTAGTAGCATATGCATTATTAATTAAAACCATATGAGGAAAAGTGGCTTTCTCCTTGGTTAGCTTCACTTGGAGTTGATCATGAGACTCCTTGAGGCTAGCATGAACACCTTTCAAGACCTTGTGAGCCTTGTCAAGTATATCAAACTCCTCCTCGATTCTAGTAAGATCAACCCCAAGTTTGGCCTTCTCAGAATTTAGCGCACGAGATACAACAAGAGCATGATCAAGATCTTTATTTAATTTAGCATGATCATCGTTGTATGACTCCTCAATAGCCAAACGATGACCACGCTCTTCCTCAAGAGCATTAGAGAGATCCGATATCTCATCGACATAGACACGACTATGCCCCTCCATCCTAGAGATGGTCTCTTCGTGAGCCTCGATCATGTTATTGGCTTCACCAAGTTGTTCCAAGAGAGCAACGAAGTGCCTCTTGGATTTACCGTTGAGTTTGCTCATAAAAGACTCAAACTCATTCTCCTCCACATTAGACCCCTCATGTTCATCAATGCAATCCGTCAAAGAGGGATTATTAATGATGGTAGTTTTGATGTTGGGGGTTACCTTGTTGGTGGCTTTAGCCATGAGGCACTTGGCGGTGATGTTCTCATTGGGCGAGTCGAAGAGAGACACCCGTGGAGTTGTTGCAATGGCAACGGAGGCCATGGCAATCGACTCAGCATCTTCATCATCATCATCATCCTCATTGTACTCTTCTTGTATCACCAACGCCTTGGGAGGAGTCTTCTTGGTGAAGTTGCTCTTGTTAGGGAAAGACTTGGCCTTGTCCTTTCGGATGAGCTTGCCACCATTGTCTTCCCTCTTCTCGTAAGGACATTCCGCAGCAAAATGGCTTACATTGCCACAATTATAGCAAGTCCTCACATGTTGCTTGACCTTCGCGCCACTTGAGTTGTTCTTGTTGAAGTTGGGCCTTGAGTTCTTCTTGCTCCAAAATTGCCTTGAAGCAAGAGCCATGTGTTCATGATAGGCATACTTGGTATCTTCAGGGTTGCTCTCCTCTTCTTCCACTTCCTCCTCTTCTTCCACACTAACCTTGGCTTTTAATGCAGGGTTGGGCTTCTTTGCTCTTTGAGAACGTAGCACCGCATTGTCGGCGGTTGTCGGTGTCAAAACCGGCGGATCTCGGGTAGGGGGTCCCGAACTGTGCGTCTAGGCGGATGGTAACAGGAGACAAGGGACACGATGTTTACCCAGGTTCGGGCCCTCTTGATGGAGGTAAAACCCTACGTCCTGCTTGATTGATGTTGATATTGTGGATGTTTACAAGAGTGGATCTACCACGAGATCAAGGAGGCTAAACCCTAGAAGCTAGCCTATGGTATGATTGTAAGGGTTGTTGTGATTGTAGTCCTACGGACTAAAGCCATCCGGTTTATATAGACACCGGAGAGGGCTAGGGTTACATAGAGTCGGTTACAATGGTAGGAGATCTACATATCCGTATCGCCAAGCTTGCCTTCCACGCCAAGGAAAGTCCCATTCGGACACGGGGTGAAGTCTTCAATCTTGTATCTTCATAGTCTTGGAGTCCGGTCGATGATGATAGTTCGGCCGATGATAGTCCGGCCGATGATGGTAGTCCGGCAATCCGGACACCCCCTAATCCGGGACTCCCTCAGTAGCCCCCGAACCAGGCTTCAATGACGATAAGTCCAGCATGCGTGTAGTCTTCGGCGTTGCAAGGCGGGTTCTCCTTTAAGTTCCATGTACCGCGAGCGAGTGTCCGCTTCCTCATCAATGTTGTGCGTCTCGGCTTCCACGCCCAATAATGGCCTTCTTCCACGCGTCGTGCGAATGTGAAAAGCCAGGGTGTCTTTTATGTTTTACCCCCTAGTTGTGCGAACAATCTGCCTATAAGGGAGGCAAGAATCCAGATCCAAATCACCATCTTCCTCTCAAAATACTCATCGGAGCGCTTTCGACCAAGAATCCATTCCATCATGGATCGTCAGCGGCTCCTCTTCTCGCGCCCAGCCCTTTGCCAGAGATTGGAGGAGATGCTCTGTTTCGCTGTGAGCTGGTGAAGCTCCAAATGGGGGGATATCTCCCTCCGGCCTTCATGGTTCCGGTTCGAGCCGGGCTTGCCACCTACAAAGGTGGGAAGCAAACAGAGGTTACCCCTAATCCCAACAAAGGGGAGCGGGTATGCTTCGTCCCCTATCTGATAAGGGGGCTCGGATTTCCTGTACATCCATTCCTCCGCGGGCTCCTGGAGTTCTACGGACTCCAGCTCCATCACCTCATGCCCGCCCCAATCCTGCATATTGCGGGTTACGTAGCTCTTTGCGAGATTTTCCTAGGCATCGAGCCCCACTTCGCGCTGTGGAAGAGGTTGTTTTGCCTTGTACCCCGCTCTCACGAGGGGTCCATATATCAAGTGGGCGGCACCGAAATATGGCGCATCGCCGGGACCGGATATCCATCCGGAACCCCTAAGAAGGCGCCCGAAGACTGGCCTTGAATGGTTTTATATAGAAGGCGCTCATTTGTCGGACCTGTTCGGATCGGCCTCCGGAGTTCAGCAATGCTCCTCTGAAGAAACGCCTTAGTTGGCGTCCATGAGCCCCGATCGGAGGAAGACAAGAGCGTCCATTATCGATGGGCGAATAAGGTTACTGGCCCATGCCCGGTTGACCATGATTGGAGTCATGGCAACATGCATTACGCGGGGGGTGCAGCCATGTTGGGGAACGTAGTAGAAATTCAAAATTTTCTACGCATCACCAAGATCAATCTATGAAGATTCTAGCAACGAGGGAAGGAGAGTGCATCTACATACCCTTGTAGATCGCTAAGCGAAGCGTTCATGAGAACGGGGTTGAAGGAGTCGTGCTGTCGTGATCCAAATCACGGAGATCCTAGTGCGAGCAGACGGCACCTCCGCGTTCAACACACGTACAGCCCGGTGGCGTCTCCCACGCCTTAATCCAGCAAGGAGAGAGGAGAGGTTGAGGAAGACTCCATCCAGCAGCAACACAACGGCATGGTGGTGATGGAGGAGCGTGGCAATCCCGAGGCTTCGCCAAGCACCAAGGGAGAGGAGGAGGAGGAGGCGGGGCTGCACCAAGAGGAGAAGTTCTCATGTGTGTTGGGCAGCCCAAAACCTCAAGTATATATAGGGAAAGGGGCTGCGCCCTTTAGGGTTTCCACCCCAAGGGGTGCGGCCAGCCCTAGATGGGACTTGGGGGCGGCCAGAGGGGAGGAGCCTCCCAAGTCAAGTGGAGGCCCTCCCCTTAGGGTTTCCCCATCCCATGCGCATGGGCCTTGGGGGCTGGTGCCCCTGGCCCATTAAGGCTAGGCGTCCCCTACAGCCCATGCTACTGTATTGAACGTGGTGGAACAATTTCCGGACCTCCGGACCCCTCCGAATCCTCCGGAACCTTCCGAAGCTTCTCGATACAATACCGAAAAACCCGAACTTTTTGAACCCGAACAACAACTTTCCATATATAAATCTTTACCTCCGGACCATTCCGAACTCCTCGTGACGTCCGGGATCTCATCCGGACTCAACAACATTCGGTAACCACATACAAACTTCCTTTATAACCCTAAGCGTCATCGAACCTTAAGTGTGTAGACCCTACGGGTTCGGGAATCATCTGATATGACCGAGGCGTTCTCCGGTCAATAACCAACAGCAGGATCTGGATACCCATGTTGGCTCCCACATGTTCCACGATGATCTCATCGGATGAACCACGATGTCAAGGACTCAATCGATCCGTATACAATTCCCTTTGTCTAGCGGTATTGTACTTGCCCGAGATTCGATCGTCGGTATCCCGATACCTTGTTCAATCTCGTTACCGGCAAGTCTCTTTACTCGTTCCGTAACACATCATCCGTGATCAACCCCTTGGTCACATTGTGCACATTATGATGATGTCCTACCGAGTGGGCCCAGAGATACCTCTCCGTTTACGGAGTGACAAATCCAGATCTCGATTCGTGCCAACCCAGAGACACTTTCGGAGATACCTGTAATGCACCTTTATAGCCACCCGATTACGTTGTGGCGTTTGGTACACCAAAGCATTCCTACGGTATCCGGAGTTGCACAATCTCATGGTCTAAGGAAATGATACTTGACATTAGAAAAGCTTTAGCATACTGAACTACGATCTTTGTGCTAGGCTTAGGATTGGGTCTTGTCCATCACATCATTCAACTAATGATGTGATCCGTTATCAATGACATCCAATGTCCATGGTTAGGAAACCGTAACCATCTATTGATCAACGAGCTAGCCAATAGAGGCTTGCTAGGGACATGGTGCTGTCTATGTATCCACACATGTATTTGAGTTTCCTATCAATACAATTATAGCATGGATAATAAACGATTATCATGAACAAGGAAATATAATAATAATAACTAATTTATTATTGCCTCTAGGGCATATTTCCAACAGTCTCCCACTTGCACTAGAGTCAATAATCTAGTTCACATCGTCATGTGATTAACACTGTTAAGTCACATCGCCATGTGACCAACACCCAAAGAGTTTACTAGTGTCTGTAAACTAGTTCACATCATCATGTGATTTAGACTCAATGAGTTCTGAGGTTTGATCATGTTTTGCTTGTGAGAGAGGTTTTAGTCAACGGGTTTTAGTCAACGGGTCTGAACCTTTCAGATCCGTGTGTGCTTTGCAAATTTCTAGGTTATATTATAAATGTTGCTTCCACGCTCCACTTGAAGCTATTCCAAATGGTTGCTCCACTATACGTATCTGGTTTGCTACTCGAGTCATTCGGATAGGTGTTAAAGCTTGCATCGGCGTAACCCTTTACGCCAACTCTTTATCACCTCCATAATCGAGAAACATGTCCTTATTTACTCCAAGGACAATTTTGACCACTGTCCAATGATCTATTCTGGATCATTCTTGTACCCTTAGTGACTCATGGCAAGGCACACTTCCGTGCGGTACACAAGATAGCATACTATAGAGCCTATGTCGAAGCATATAGGGGCGACCTTCGTCCTTTCTCTCTTTTCTGCCGTGGTCGAGCTTTTAACTCTTAACTTCATACCTTACAACTCAGGCAAGAACTCCTTCTTTGGTGATCCATCTTGAACACTTTCAAGATTATGTCAAGGTATGTGCTCATTTGAAAGTACCATTAAGCGTTTTGATCTATCCTTATAGATCTTGATGCTCAATGTTCAAGTAGCTTAATCCAGGTTTTCTATTGAAAACATCTTTCAAATAACCCTATATGCTTTCCAGAATTCTACATCATTTCGATCATCAATATGTCAACAACATATACTCATCGAAATTCTATAGTGCTCCCACTCACTTCTTTGGAAATACAAGTTTCTCATAAACTTTGTATAAACCCAAAATCTTTGATCATCACATCAAAGCGCACATTCCAACTCCGAGATGCTTACTCCAGTCCTTAGAAGGACCACTGGTGCTAGCATACCTTTTAGCATCCTTAGGATCGACAAAACCTTTCGATTGTATCACATACAACCTTTCCTTACAAAAGGTAAGGAAACTTGTTTTGACATCCATCGCCAGATTTCAAAAATGCAGCTAATGCTAACATGATTCCGACGGACTTAAGCATCGCTACGGATGAGAAAATCTCATCGTAGTCAACTCCTTGAACTTGTGAAAACTCTTAGCCACAAGTCGAGCTTCACAGAGACGGTGACATTACCGTTCACGTCCGTCTTCTTCTTAAAGATCCATTTATCTCAATGGCTTGCCGATCATCGGGCAAGTCCACCAAAGTCCATGCTTTGTTACGATACATGGATCCTATCTCGGATTTCATGGCTTCTAACCATTTGTCGGAATTTGGGCCCACCATTGCTTCTCCATAGCTCGTAGGTTCATTGTTGTCTAGCAACATGACCTTCAAGACAGGATTGCGTACCACTCTGAAGTAGTATGCATCCTTGTCACCCTACGAGGTACGTTGGTGACTTGATACGAAACTTCATGATCACTATCATAAGCTTCTACTTCAATTGGTGTAGGTGCCACGGGAACAACTTCATGTGCCCTGCTACACACTAGTTGAAGTGACGGTTCAATAACCTCATCAAGTCTCCACCATCCTCCCACTCAACTTTTCGAGACGAACTTTTCCTCGAGAAAGGACCCAATTCAAGAAACAATCCCTATTGCTTTCGGATCTGAATTAGGAGGTATACCCAACTGTTTTGGGTGTCCTATGAAGATGCATTTTGTCCGCTTTGGGTTCGAGCTTATCAACCTGAAACTTTTTCACATAAGCGTCGCAACCCCAAACTTTTAAGAAACGACAACTTAGGTTTCTCCAAACGGTGTCGTCTCAACGAAATTACGTGGTGCCCTTATTAAAGTGAGTGTGGTTGTCTCTAATGCCTAACCCATGAACGATAGTGGTAATTCGATAAGAGACATCATGGTATGCCCCATATCAAATAGGGTGCATCTATGATGTTCGGACACACCATCACACTATGGTGTTCCAGGCGGTGTTAGTTGTGAAACAATTTCCACAATGTCTCAATTGTGTACCAAACTCGCAACTCAGACATTCATCTCTATGATCACATCACAGACATTTTATCCTCTTGTTACGAAGATGTTCAACTTCACTCTGAAATTACTTGAACCTTTCAATAATTCAGACTTGTGTTTCATCAAGTAAATATACTTCAACATCTACTCAAATCATCTGTGAAGTAAGAACATAACGATATTCACTGCATGCCTCAGCACTCATTGGACTGCACACATCAAAATGTGTTACTTCCAACAAGTTGCTATCTTGTTCCATCTTCTTGAAACGAGGCTTTTCAGTCATCTTGCCCATGTAGTATGATTTGCATATCTCAAGTGATTCAAAATCAAGTGAGTCCAAATGATCCATCTGCATGGAGTTTCTTCATGCGTATACACTAATAGACATGGTTCGCATGTCTCAAACTTTTCAAAACGAGTGAGTCCAAAGATCCATCAACATGGAGCTTCTTCATGCGTTTTACACCAATATGACTTACATGGCAGTGCCACAAGTAAGTGGTACTATCATTACTATCCTCTTGGCATGAAAATGTGTATCACTACGATCGAGATTCAATAAACCATTCCTATTAGGTGCAATACCATTGAAGGTATTATTCAAATAAACAGAGTAACCATTATTCTCCTTAAATGAATAACCGTATTGCGATAGACATAATCCAATCATGTCTATGCTCAACGCAAACACCAAATGACAATTATTCAGGTTTAATACTAATCTTGATGGTAGAGGGAGCGTGCGATGTTTGATCACATCAAACTTGGAAACACTTCAACACATATCGTCACTCACCTTTAGCTAGTCTCCGTTTATTCCGTAGCTTTTGTTTGAGTTACTAACTCTTAGCAACGGAACCGGTATCTAATACCCTGGTGCTACTAGGAGTACTAGTAAAGTACACATTAACATAATGTATATCAATATACTTCTATCGACCTTGCCAGCCTTCTTATCTACCAAGTATCTAGGGTAATTCTGCTCGATGGTTGTTCCCCTTATTACGAAGCACTTAGTCTCGGGTTTGGGTTCAACCTTGGGTTTCTTCACTTGGAGCAGCAACTGATTTGCCATTTCATGAAGTGTCCTTCTTGCCCTTGCCCTTCTTGAAACTAGTGGTTTCACCAACCATCAACAATTGATGCTCCTTCTTGATTTCTACATTCGCGGTGTCGAACATTGCGAATACCTCAAGGATCATCATATCTATCCTGATATGTTATAGTTCATCACAAAGCTTCTAGCAGCTTGGTGGCAATGACTTTGGAGAAACATCACTATCTCATCTGGAAGATCAACTCCCACTCGATTCAAGTGATTGTTGTACTCTGACAATCTGAGCACAAGCTCAATGATTGAGCTTTTCTCCCTTAGTTTGCAGGCTAAGAAAATCGTCGGAGGTCTTATACCTCTTGGCGTGAGCACGAGCTTGAAATCCCAATTTCAGCCCTCGAAACATCTCATATGTTCCGCAATATTTGAAAACGTCTTTGGTGCCTCAACTCTAAACCGTTTAAGCGAACTATCACGTAGTTATCAAAGCGTGTATGTCCGATGTTATAACATCCACAAACGACGTTTGGGGTTCAAAGACACTGAGCGGTGCATTAAGGACATAAGTTTTCTACTATCCGCATAATCGCTACTTTCAACTTTCAACTATATTTTCTCTAGGAACATATCTAAGCAAGGAACTAAAGCGCGAGCTTCGACATAATTTGCAAAAGGTCTTTTGACTATGTTCAAGATAATTAAGTTCATCTTATGAACTCCCACTCGAATAGACATCCCTCTGGTCATCTAAGTGATTACATGATCCGAGTGAACTAGGCCGTGTCCGATCATCACGTGAGACGGACTAGTCATCATCGGTGAACATCTTCATGTTGATCGTATCTACTATCGACTCATGCTCGACCTTCGGTCTCCGTGTTCGAGGCCATGTCTGCACATGCTAGGCTCGTCAAGTTAACCCCAAGTGTTTTTGCTGTGTAAATCTGTCTTACACCCGTTGTATGTGAGCGTAAGAATCCATCACACCCGATCATCACGTGGTGCTTAGAAGCGACGAACTGTAGCAGCGGTGCACGTCGGGGAGAACACTTCTTGATATTGTGTAAGGATCATCTTATTTACTACCGTCGTTCTAAGTAAACAAGATGCATAAACATAATAAACATCACATGCAATTATATAGTGACATGATATGGCCAATATCATTTTGCTCCTTTGATCTCCATCTTGGGGCTCCATGATCATCATCGTCACCGGCATGACACCATGATCTCCATCATCATGATCTCCATCATCGTGTCTCATGAAGTTGTCTCGCCAACTATTACTTCTACTACTATGGCTACGGTTAGCAATAAAGTAAAGTAATTACATGGCGTTGTTCAATGACACGCAGGTCATACAATAAATAAAGACAACTCCTATGGCTCCGGCGGTTGTCATACTCATCGACATGCAAGTCGTGAATCCTATTACAAGAACATGATCAATCTCATACATCACATATCATTCATCACATTCTTCTTGGCCATATCACATCACATAGCATACCCTGCAAAAACAAGTTAGGCGTCCTCTAATTGTTGTTTGCATGTTTTACGTGGCTGCTATGGGTTTATAGCAAACGTTTCTTACCTCATAAAACCACAGCGTGATATGCCAATTGCTATTTACCCTTCATAAGGACCCTTTTCATCGAATCCGTTCCGACTAAAGTGGGAGGCGGCACCGCTAGCCACCTTATGCACCAAGTGCATGTCGATCGGTGGAACCTGTCTCACGTGGAAATGCGTGTAAGGTCGGTCCGGGCGCTTCATTCCACAATACCGTCGAAACAAGATTGGACTAGTAACGGTAAGCATATTGAACAACATCAACGCCCACAACTACTTTGTGTTCTACTCATGCAAAGAATCTACGCAATAGACCTAGCTCATGATGCCTTTGTTGGGGAGCGTAGCAGAAATTCAAAATTTTCTCGCATCACCAAGATCAATCTATGAAGATTCTAGCAACGAGGGAAGGAGAGTGCATCTACATACCCTTGTAGATCGCTAAGCGAAGCGTTCATGAGAACGGGTTGAAGGAGTCGTACTCGCCGTGATCCAAATCACCGGAGATCCTAGTGCGAGCAGACGGCACCTCCGCGTTCAACACACGTACAGCCCGGTGGCGTCTCCCACGCCTTAATCCAGCAAGGAGAGAGGGAGAGGTTGAGGAAGACTCCATCCAGCAGCAACACAACGGCATGGTGGTGATGGAGGCGTGGCAATCCCGCAGGCTTCGCCAAGCACCAAGGGAGAGGAGGAGGAGGAGGCGGGGCTGCACCAAGAGGAGAAGTTCTCATGTGTGTTGGGCAGCCCAAAACCTCAAGTATATATAGGGAAAGGGGCTGCGCCCCTTTAGGGTTTCCACCCCAAGGGGTGCGGCCAGCCCTAGATGGGACTTGGGGGGCGGCCAAGAGGGGGAGGAGTGCCTCCCAAGTCAAGTGGAGGCCCTCCCCCTTAGGGTTTCCCCCATCCCATGCGCATGGGCCTTGGGGGGCTGGTGCCCCTGGCCCATTAAGGCTAGGGCGTCCCCCTACAGCCCATGCTACTGTATTGAACGTGGTGGAACAATTTCCGGACCTCCGGACCCCTCCGGAATCCTCCGGAACCTTCTGGAAGCTTCTCGATACAATACCGAAAAAACCCGAACTTTTTTCGGAACCCGAACAACAACTTTCCATATATAAATCTTTACCTCCGGACCATTCCGGAACTCCTCGTGACGTCCGGGATCTCATCCGGGACTCCGAACAACATTCGGTAACCACATACAAACTTCCTTTATAACCCTAGCGTCATCGAACCTTAAGTGTGTAGACCCTACGGGTTCGGGAATCATCTGAACATGACCGAGGCGTTCTCCGGTCAATAACCAACAGCGGGATCTGGATACCCATGTTGGCTCCCACATGTTCCACGATGATCTCATCGGATGAACCACGATGTCAAGGACTCAATCGATCCGTATACAATTCCCTTTGTCTAGCGGTATTGTACTTGCCCGAGATTCGATCGTCGGTATCCGATACCTTGTTCAATCTCGTTACCGCAAGTCTCTTTACTCGTTCCGTAACACATCATCCGTGATCAACCCCTTGGTCACATTGTGCACATTATGATGATGTCCTACCGAGTGGGCCCAGAGATACCTCTCCGTTTACGGAGTGACAAATCCAGCCTCGATTCGTGCCAACCAATGACACTTTCGGAGATACCTGTAATGCACCTTTATAGCCACCCGATTCGTTGTGACGTTTGGTACACCCAAAGCATTCCTACGGTATCCGGAGTTGCACAATCTCATGGTCTAAGGAAATGATACTTGACATTAGAAAAGCTTTAGCATACGAACTACGATCTTTGTGCTAGGCTTAGGATTGGGTCTTGTCCATCACATCATTCAACTAATGATGTGATCCCGTTATCAATGACATCCAATGTCCATGGTTAGGAAACCGTAACCATCTATTGATCAACGAGCTAGCCAATAGAGGCTTGCTAGGGACATGGTGCTGTCTATGTATCCACACATGTATTTGAGTTTCCTATCAATACAATTATAGCATGGATAATAAACGACTATCATGAACAAGGAAATATAATAATAATAACTAATTTATTATTGCCTCTAGGGCATATTTCCAACAAGCCACTACAATACAGGGGCCACCACATGTGGGATTTCAACGGGGAGGACGATGCCACCCGTCATGGCCGCAAAGGGCCGGAATCGGCCGAAGATCTGGCGACGATCTTGTCCGGCCTGTATAAGGGGGAGAAGGAGGATTTCCTTCGGACGAACCCGTTAAATGGGTTTTCCATGAAAAATCCCCGGCCTTGGGTAAGTGAACACTCAGCGTGTCCGACCCGTGCCTTTCGAAACTTAAGTTTCTTACATTGTGTTCTTCTTTCGACGCAGGAACTGCGCCGGATTGTGGAGGAATGCTGAGTCGGCTCCGCGGCACGAGGATCGAGAGATCCGGGATCCGGCCTCCGAAGAGGACCCGGACATAAAGGTGGAGCTAATCGACGGGGTGTTCCACCAGCTCAGAATGGACAATGCTTTAGTCGCCATCACGGCCGACTATCCCGGACTATATCCGGCTCCCCAGGTGATTGCGGCCGAAGCCCTAACACCGTCATCCCTTCCTTTCTTATTTCTAACCACCATATATGATGGTACTGTGCAGGAGGCGCCCTAGGGCGAGAAGCCGAGCCCGCGGTGGCTGACCAACAAGGGCCAGTTCGGAGCGGTAGGCGGTGAAACGTCGCCGCAAAGGTGTAGCTCACAATTCATTATCTTCAGAGCAACGTTCCTAGGAAGCGTCTGAGTGCTCATGACTTTTATAGGGAAAAAAGCGTCCGCCGGACTGCGGCGTGGAAGTTGTCAATCCAACCTCTTCCAGCCGGGCTCCCTTTTGGCCAGAGAGGGAGGCGGCGCAAAGCGCGAGCCGGACGTTCCCGACGGAGGATGCCGAAGACTGTCCGCCACCAAGTCTGAGGTGGAGAGTGCCCTGAATCACAGGCGCCACGGACAGTGCCGTGACACGTGCTTCTCCCGAGGTGTTGAATGCCTTTAACACGGGGACGCGCGACTCGTGCCGCTCAAGATAGTTTTACGAGCCACGGAGCAGTATGTAAAAGACATACGGGTAAGAGAATTTAATAGTTGTATATGCGGTAGCCCCGAGACTTAAAGTAGTTATATTAACTGATTTAAGGATCATATGAAATCTGAGGATCTTACCGAGAAGAATACCCGACTGTCTCGGGAGTTGCAAGAGTGCAAGGCCCAACTGAGGCCGCATTTTCTGGCGCAGGAGGAAGCATGAGGACCTCTCCAGTAGCGCATTATTTTTAGAAAGATAAGTAGCGCTTGGCCGTTCTTGAAGTCTAAAAATGACATTGCAGGTGCTGCGGACAAGATCCGGACAGGCAAGAACCTGCGCCAACTAAAGGCGGCGAGAGGGTGCTGCATAAGGTGCAGCATGAAAGGAACAAGCTCCAGGATGCCCATGCCCAGCTTGGAGGAGAGCTGAAAAGCGTTCGGGCCGAGCTGTCGGGCTCCGTTAAGGAGAATCAGCAGCTTCGTCGCGGCATATATAGTAAGTGCTTGGCGAACTCCTTTGAAAAGAAGAGTTCGGCGAGGAAGTCAATTTGATGAGAATATATCGTAGGTATGCTCACAGGTCGCCTCATGCGAGAGATGCCCGTAACAGCGGGTGATCAACTTCCGAATTGTTACAACTGATCGAGCAGTTCGGCAGGCTATGAGTGGCGTCGTCTAGGCGTTATGGCCAGCCTTCTCCATACAGGGTCTTGGGAGCTTGGGAGAAGCTGCAGGAGGCGGCAGCGCTTCCATGTATGGAAGATTTCGCCTGCCGGCAAGGTGCCGAGGAGGCTGGGCCATGGTGAAGGCGCGGTACAAGAAGGCGGATCCCAACCACATGGCGAAGTCGGACTGTGGGGCCCGATGGGAAGGAGATCCTGTGAGTTTAGTATCGGCCAAGTGGAGTTGGCATGAAATTTTCCCAACAGACTGTAAATTAGACAACTTTGTTAGGCGGGATTGAGGAAGAATCTGAGTTAGTCGATTTGACAATGTATTATAAAATGACATCTGAAATGCCTTCTAGCGGATTGTAGATCGTTTGTCTTTGCCGACCTTTTAAGCCGACCTCGGGACCCTATAGTGCAGGTGTGTCCAGTATACCTTCTCGGTTATGAAACAACCGGGGTATGCATGGAGACCAGGCGTGGGGTCATCATTGCTTTATCGGACAAGTGCCCAACTAGTTATGTTATATTACATGGTTAGTAAGAAACATCTTCCGGGAGAATAGTTCCGTTAAGGGTTCCTTTCATTGGGGGTGGCATGCCCTAAAGTGCATGTCGGACTGCGAAAAAGCAGAAAAACATCCGGGGCAGATAAATAAGTGGATAAAAATCATCTTTTAAGTCACCGACCGAATATTCCCTTAAACGCTAGCTTTCAGCTTCACCCGGTCGAGGTACACATCCGGCTGACCCGGCAAGAACAATCGCAGAGGTGCTCCTTTACCTCCTAGCCGAACAATCGGGAGCGTGGGGTAAGCACGAGCCGAACAACCCAGCTTGGCCAAAACTTAAGTCATATCGATGCATATAGGCGGAGATGAAGCGGCTTAGAGCCGCCATGCATCGATCAATTTTGTATTTGCTTGAGGTCTTTTGGGATATCTAGCTGTGATGAGCTCGGATCTTGGCTGGGTTTGCTTCAATTCCTCTACGGATCTGATGAAGCCCGGCAGCTTTCCGTAGCACGCCCAGCATTTTCGGATTCACTTGATGTCGTATGCTCGAGGTTGTCGAATGTGAGCCTCAAGTCGTCTACTAGAGTTTCGGCGTGTTTAGTTTTGACGACTTAAGTCGTCTCACGTATGCCTCTACTGTTTTGCCGATCTGGGTAGCGGACATGTACGAATCATCGCTGATATATTGCGCCGGCGTTTTTAAGTCCGAAGGGCGTCGTGTTGAAGCGAGAATGGTCCGTGTGGAGTAATGAATGCAGTTGCTTGATCCGCTTCGCCATCTTGATTTGATGATAGCGGAGTATCGTCCGGAAGCACAATGAATCGTGCCCAGATGGCATCGATGATTTGGTCGATCTTGAGGGAGAGGAAGGATCCTTTGGGCATGCTTTATTTAGGTCTTTGAAATCGACACATAGGCACCAGGATTTGTCCTTCTTTGGTACCATTACCAGATTTGCTAGCCAATCCGGATGTTTGATGTCTCGATGAATCCGGCTTCCAATAGTTTGGCTAGCTCCTCTCCCATTGCTGTCTTTTGGGTTGGAAAATCGTCGAAGAGCCTGTTTGGTGGCTTGAATCCTTTAGGATATTTAGGCTGTGCTCGGCCAGGTGATGTGGGATTCTGGCATGTCGAAGGGTGCGGGCGAAGATGTCCCAGTTTTCTTGTAGAAATTCTCGTGGTCTGGCGTCTACATTAGGGTTTAAGCTTGTGCCCGATGGAGGCCGTCTTTGCGAGGTCCGTTGGGTGGACTTGGAATTTGACTATTTCATCCGCTGGTTTAAAAGAGGTGGATTTGGATCTTTTATCAAGTATCACATCGTCCTGTTCACCATGGAGCGCATCGCGGTGAGTTCCTCGACGCTAGGGCTTCGGATAGTGCCTCGAGGGCTAGTCGGCTGTCTTATTTTCGGTAGCAGTGCTATGTTGGTCACTAGCGAGAGTGATGATTCCGTTGGGACCGGGCATTTTAAGCTTCACGTACCCATAATGGGGTATAGCTTGAAAAATTGTGAATGCCTCTTGTCCTAATAAAGCATGATATCCGCTGCTGAGCAGACCACTTGAAATGTGACCTCCTCGGACCTGTAATTGTCCGATGGGCGAACACTACGTCCAGCGTGATTTTTCCTCGCAGCATGCTTCCGGTGAGGATTATTCCTCTAAAGGTTGTGCTGCTTCGCTTAATGCGGTTCGATCTAATTCCATTTTTCGGAGGGTTTCCTCATAGATGAGGTTTAGTCCGCTGCCGCCAACCATGAGTACCTTAGTAAGGCAAAGCCGTCTACTATCGGTGAGGACCAATGCAGGTGGTGCCGGGCAGTTCGAATTTAGGTTAAATCACGGCATTGAAGGTAATAGCCGTGTCCTCCATGGATTTATTGTTGCTACTTGTTAGACTTGACAAGGTTGCGGAGTTGTCGTTTTAGCATGTTATTTGATGCGAAAGTCTCAAAGACTATTAACACCGTCTTTGGTGTTCTTTGGGCTGGGATTCGAAGCTAGAAGCTCTTCGCCACTTTTGGCCACCTGCTGTAGTATCCAACATGCTCGAAGGCTATGAGTTGGAGTGGCGCCCTACGTGCTATGAATTTTGCGAGGTCCGTTTAGCCAGCCCTCGATGCGGTTCCGTACCCTTTAGGGGTTTTGGTTTTTGGTATTCAACCCGGTGCTTGATGATGATGCACCCTTTGGTTCCGGACTAGGGATGTATTGGGGCGGATTATCCCAAAATTTACTTTCGGTTTTCGAGCGCTCTCCATCACACAAGACTTTTGTAATGATGGTCACCAAGTCAACAAAGCGTGTAATTTCCACGACGACTTATGGCGTTTAGGATTCCCTTGTCCATGCAATTATTGCGAAGGCGAGATGCGTTTTCCTCTCGGCAGTCCTTTATCCTGTCCATAACCGGAGAATCGGCCCGATAGTGATGTCTTGTCTCGGCGGGCTCTTGCGAATTAGAGTTAGATCGCGTATGTGCGGGCGGGTGGGTGGAACTAAGTCCGGAACCCTACCCATCTCAAGGCTCAAAGGCGAAGTTTCCAATTTTGGAAGCTTGGATTTACGGGCGTTGTCCAACGAGTGCAGTCGATGCGACTTTAAGTTCAGTGTTTGATCGAGGCTGTCCCTCGCGGGAATCCGGCATGGGGGTTCGGGGATCCGTACATGACTAGTTTTCAATACGGAGAAGCGTCGCGCATTGCTCCTCTACCATTGCAACGTGGTGGGTGACGGGGAGAGTTAATCTCTCGGATCGGTTTTAAGCCCAATCGATCGTGATCCATGGCGACTCCCGGGGTGGCGATGCGATCCAAGAGCTTCGTTCTGGACGAGAGCTCTATTGGATCCAACCGCTCGGCGAATTCTAGCTGGCGTGAAGATTGCTTTTGATGACTTGGGAGGTCATTGTCGAGCGATGGCGGACGGTGATCATGAGAAACCACCTAGCGGATAGTTTGGCGGCCAAGGCTCCTTTGGAGAAAATACCGTCCTTGAAGAATGGAGGAGGCATCCTTCCTATCGGTGGCGGCACGGAGGAACTCTCAATGAAAGCACCAATGTCGGTGTCAAAACCGGCGGATCTCGGGTAGGGGTCCCGGCGTGCGTCTAGGCGGATGGTAACGGGAGACAAGGGACACGATGTTTACCTGTGTTCGGGCCCTCTTGATGGAGGTAAAACCCTACGTCCTGCTTGATTGATGTTGATATTGTGGATGTTTACAAGAGTGGATCTACCACGAGATCAAGGAGGCTAAACCCTAGAAGCTAGCCTATGGTATGATTGTAAGGGTTGTTGTGATTGTAGTCCTACGGACTAAAGCCATCCGGTTTATATAGACACTGGAGAGGGCTAGGGTTACATAGAGTCGGTTACAATGGTAGGAGATCTACATATCCGTATCGCCAAGCTTGCCTTCCACGCCAAGGAAAGTCCCATCCGGACACGGGGTGAAGTCTTCAATCTTGTATCTTCATAGTCTTGGAGTCCGGTCGATGATGATAGTTCGGCCAATGATAGTCCGGCCGATGATGGTAGTCTGGCAATCCGGACACCCCCTAATCCGGGACTCCCTCAGCGGTCTTGTCCAAGATGCTCATAGCCACAAACTCATCCAACACTTCACTTGAGGACAAGGTGTGGAAGTCCGGCCTTTGACGAATGACGGAGGACATGGCCTTGTGGTAAGGCATCATTGCCTTGAGAAATTTGCGCTTGATCCAATTGTCATCCGTGTCCTTGCTCCCATGATCTCGGAGTGAGACCGCGAGTTTGGTCACTCTCCGATAAAGCTCACAAGGTTCTTCATCTTCTTTCATTGCAAACTCATCGGCTTCATCTTGCACCACTTCATAGTTGGAGCGTTGAATGCTTGCGCTTCCCCTGTAGAGGGAAACAACTTGGTGCCAAGCATCTTTGGCCATGGCGTAGGGCCGGAGGTGAGGAAGATCTTCAGGTGGAATTGCATCTTGGATGATGAAGAGAGCATTCTCATTGAATTGATTGTCTGCGGCTTCTCTAGGAGTGAAGTTGCTTCGGTCATGTGGATAGAAACCTTCTTCAATGATTCTCCAAAGATTAGTATTCACATGATTTAAATGACACTTAAACCGATAGACCCAAGAATCAAAGTCCTCATATTTTACAATCTTAGGGGGAGGACCGGCATGATTCAAATGAGTGGAAGGAATCGGTCCATGTCACATCCCTAGCCTTGCAATGCACTAGTGCTAGCTTGTTGCTGCATCATGTTTAAAATTTCATTTAAACCTGAAATGGGGATGTCCAAACCCTAGTACCAAATGGAATTCAAATAGGTTCAACCTAAAAATATTTTCAGTGAATCCAAATGACTTTCAAAATGTTCATCATTTTGGAAAATGCTGAAACCATAACCAGAGGTGTTGCACATTTTCCATGACATATTTGGTCCTTTGGATTAATTCATAAAGTATTTGCATTTGGGCATTTAATGCTAATAAATAATTTAAATGCTCAAATAATCATAAACTAAAATGTTTCTTGTTGGATATATTCCAAGCAGTAGTCATGATTAGTTTCATGATTTTTGGAAATTCACGACATTTTAATAAAGCCCTAAAGATTACAGAAAAATAGAAAAGTGAAACAAATAAAGAGAGAGAGAATGACTACCTGCCACCTACACCAGGCCGGCCCAGATTCGCTGGCCCGGCCCACTGGCGCCTCCTGTCGTCTTCCTCACCCAAGAGGAGCAGCTGCGTGCCCGTCTGTGGCAGCCGAGGAGGCCAGCTCCTCCTGCCTGCCCCCCCCTTCCGCGCTCTGGATGGATGCCACGCAGCCCCAACCTCTCTCTCTCTCTCGTGCCTCTCCCCTCCTCTGCTTTCTCTCCCTCTCACCACCGGCGCTTGGTGTCGCCCCGTGAGTACCACCATGACCCAGCCACCGCCTCACCTCCCCCGACAAGTCCCAAAGCTCCGCCTCGACCTACTCTTCCTCCTCACCGCCAAGCGGCGCTTGGGAAACCCTGCTTGACGCCGACGCCGTCGTCTTCAACCTTCGGCTCGAGATCGCCGGAGATGCCCCGCGCCGTCCGGCCTCCCCCGAGCCTACTGACCTGCTCATCATCCTCACCGTGAGCTCCTTCCCGTTTCCCTTTTTCAATTCGCTCGTTCCCGTGCCGTATCATCCTCACCCGCGTGCCCGAGCACCGCCGACCGCCATGGCCGCCGGGAACCTAGCTGTTGTGCTCAGCTGCTCGAACCATCGAGTCCCGCTTGCTCCTGGAGCCATGTGGAGTCCGCCCAGCACCTAATCCCGCTCGCTAACGCACTAAAGCAACGCGCCGTGTGTTCCGAACTCCGACCACCGCCTGCTCGTCGCCGTCGCCGTTACCGCCACCCGGCACCGCAGCTGCCACCATCCGGCGTGCCTCGTCGTGCTGGTTCCATGAATCCCATCTGCCCGACCTCTCGTCGTCGGAAACGGCCGGACGAGGACCACCGCCGTGTCCTGCTTAGCGTCGGCGGCTAATCGTCGGTTAGCCGACGTGGCCGTCATTAGATTTGGGCTAACTAACCCTATTAGTTTAACACTAGACACTGACAGTGGGACCCGCTTTGTTAGTTTACTGGATAACATATAATCAGGGTTAATTAAATAAAATCAGTGGGCCCACGCGTCAGCTCTGACCATGCTGATGTGGCCATTGACTGGGCCCACCTGCCAGCGACCTAAACGAGCCCTAAGTCACTGACTAATGGGACCCCCTGGTCAGGTTTGACCCGGGGCAGCCCTGTTGACTTGCTGATGCAAGCATGACGCAGTGTTGACGCCATAACTCATTTTCTGGATTAATTTTAATTCAGGAAATTCCAGAAAATGTCCTAAACTTCTAAAAATCATAGAAATTCAACCGTAACTCCAAATGAAATAATTTATATATGAAAAATTATCATAAAAATGCAATCTATCCATCTGTACTATGTTCATGCATGTTAGAACAACTTATAGCTGCTATTTAGGACAATTCAATTAAATGGCATTTAAGAAATCACATATGGAGTTTGAATTTGAATCTTTTATTCAAACCAACTTCATTTAACCTGCTGCTAGTTGCATTAGCTCAATCAACAGCATATTGCCATGACATTATCATGCATCATATTTGTTGCATTGCATTGATTGTGTTCCTCTTTGTGCATAGGTATTTGTTCCTCTCGATAGATGGCGTCATCGACGATGAGTTCGATGACACCGATGAAGAACTATACTATCTTGAAGTGCCGAGCAAGCAAAACCCCTTGTTCATTCGATATAATCCCACTCTCTCGCTCCTGCTCTATTTTACTGCATTAGGACAACAACGACTCATGTGTTACTTGCTGCGGTAGCTGAACCCCTTTATCCTCTGCATGACTGTCATTCCACATTAATTAGATGAAACCCACTAGCATGAGTAGGAGTTGTTTGAGCCTGTTGTGCCTACTCATTCATGCTTGTTTGTCATGCACTCTTTGCTTAGAGTTGAGTCAGGTCGATTCATCGGGAATGAATTGTAATGGTGTGTGAACGTGTCCTCTTGTGTGTGAGCTAAGTGTGTGAACACGATTTGGTAAAGGTAGCGGTGAGAGGCCATGTAGGAGTACATGGTGGGTTGTCTCATTGCAGCCGTCCTCGAGAACTGAGTTACGTGTTTGTGATCCATGAGCAGTTACTACCACACATTGGGTTCGGTAACTCGACCCTCTCGACTTATTAATCAACTTGATCTCTGTCCGGGAGTTGCAACTAGTTTACGGTGTTTGTAGGTAGTGTTAGTAGTCTACCAAGTGGCACCCGTGCAGGTGGGCTTGGGACAGACTAGGCCTGATGTACGGTGTACCAAGTGGCACCGGTTGGTGGGCTTGGAACCCTGCGCACATCGTTTGGGGCCGTGGCGACACCCGGCGGATCTCCTTGCGAATGGAACCCGAATAGGCGATAAAACCTGGACTAGAGACTTGTGTGGTTAGTCAGGTCGTGGCCGACTCCCTCGCCAGGCTTCCGCTTGAAGGTTGCCGATATACACGAGGTGTACATGGCGGTAAGTGGCGAGAGCGTGTGTGAAGAAGTACACCCCTGCAGGGTTAATATGATCAATTCGAATAGCCGTGTCCGCGGTAAAGGACTTCTGGTTTGCCTATAACAGTTCATAGACAAGTGAAAGTGGATACTCTAAAATGCGCAAGATAAGTGTGAGTGCTATGGATGGCGTTCTCGTAGGGAGACGGGGGCGGATCCATAGTGGTGTATTGATGTGGTGAATATGTGGACTCGTGTGCGCCACCTCAAAAGAGTTACTTGCAGTCGTAGTTCAGGATACCCACCGAGTCAAAGCTGGCTTGCTGCAGTTAAACTCCACCACCCCCTTTTGATACTGATGCATATGTAGTTAGTTCTGATGTAAGTCTTGCTGAGTACATTTGTACTCACGTTTGCCTATTTTATGTTTTTCAGAGAGACTTCAGTCTCGCTAGTAGTTCCGCGTGGACTTCGACGTTTAGCTTGTTACCTCAGCTACGATCTTGTGCCCTCAGCGGGATCTGGTAGATAGTCGGGCTTCTCAGCCCTTTTTCATTTGTAGATGTCTGTACTCAGACATGTTAAGCTTTCGTGTGTGCTTTGTTTTGTATGCTCTGTATGTGGGGTCATGAGACCCATGTTTGTAATATCTCGCTCCTCGGAGCCTAATGAATAAATATTTGAGTCGTAGAGTAATGTTGTGATGCCATGTTGTATTTACACATATTGAGCATATTGTGTGTATGTTTGAAATGCTTGGTATGTGTGGGATCCGACAATCTAGTTGTTTATCCTTGGCAGCCTCTCATATGGGGAAATGTAGTCTTGTGCTTCTGGCGATAGTAGTCCGCTCTTGCCGGTTCACGAGTCCTGCTAGCCACACTCTGCTTTGGACACTTGGTGGCGGCATGTGTTTCACTTCGTTCCTATATACATCCCTTGAAATGTCACGCGGTGACATCCGAGTCTGCCTAGCTGCTACTGGCCGGGTTACGAGTCTGTTAGCCAGTGCTACAGCCAGGATTCATCGTTGATGACCGACATGCTCGATGTGATTCATGTATGCTGTCCCCATGGGTTAGTGCCGCTTTGGGTTCACGACTAGCCATGTCGGCCGGGTTCTCTGTCATATGGATGCTAGCGACACTATCATATCGTGAGCCAAAAGGCGCCAAGCGGTCCGGGCCATGGTAAGGCGACACCGTAGGAATACCGTCGTGAGGCCGCAAAGTGATATGAGGTGTTACCGGCTAGATCGATGTGACTTGGAATCGAGGTCTGACAGCGTTGGTATCGAGCTTTGTTGCTGTGGGTTTACCAAGCCAAACTGGTGAAGTTGTGTCTAGAAATGCTTTAGTTATGTAAGGGAATTGATTGTGGAAGGGAACGTAAGGCTCTTTTTACTCCTTATACCTCATGGTCTTCTGATCTGAGTCAACCTCTTCTCTTCTACGGGGATTAAGAACTAGGCTTCTCATCTATCTATCAGGATGACGTGTTATTAACCCATAGACCTTTAAGATTGTTGGTTTCAAGCCTCAGTTCAGTTCCTACTATTTCTTTATGTTAACTGTTGATCTCAGAATCTTGTTATGATGTTATTGAGTGGTTATGCCACCATTTTGCATGATGTCTCAAATCTTTTTGAGCATTTACAGCCGTTATGCTGTCCGAGTCATCCCAGGTTTCTAAACTATCTGATGCATTTGCAAATCCCTTCCTCCCGTTCCTGATGTCCTTTTGGGCGGATTAAGCACACTAATCGGTGAGTTGAGGTACCCTATTGCCTCGACATATATGTTGGAGTTATTATTATGACCCTAGGTGTCTAGAGTATCATTTAGTAATCCAGCCATGCTTTGTGTCCCCAGTGTGATGATTCTGGCCATCATTCTCGAAAGCATCCCGCGATGTTATTAGTTAGTAGGCATTCTATTCCTGGGTTCTTGAACCCGAGATTCACCCTACTTCATGTTGTTAGTATTTGCTAGTTCCTTTAGGATATTAGTAACCTTGCGATAGCCCTCGAGGTCCATGGTATATCCTTCTTCCAAATACCATGAACTACTTATGGCAGAAGTTCCTCGTTGAACCAAAGATCGCCGCCAGAGTGCTCATGATGAGTTCTCGATTCTATATTGTGACTCTGCCAGTTCAACCTTTCTGCATGGGTTATCTGGAGGAAATATGTTGAACTCGTTCGACATGCTAGTCTATGCATCCACAACTCAGAAAATCGTATGTTCCTTTGAGTTGTCCCTCTTTAGTTGTTTTCTGGGCCTCGTTTATCAATTGATAATCAGGACCAGTTGTGCATTCGTGTTATCGATGCCTATTATTCTTGTGGTCCGTCAAGCCATTCTATTAGGAATGACTAGGAGAAACAAACTCCAGTACCCCATCCATATCCAGGATTGGGTCAAAGCAGTTGTATTCCGCAGATCGAAATGCCAATTCAGCTTTTGCTCTGTTCTACCCTGAAGTATCACCCACTTTATTTCAGGAACGTCATGAGAATTGCACCTTCTCTTATGGATTCTTGACGCAGTGGTACTTCTCGCTATCATTATTCATTCCTCGGTCCCGTGTTGATGCAACCGGAATGCCGACAATTGAATTGTGATGTGTGAAATCGATACTCCTAGCAACCTCGTTGCTCAGTAGTAAATGGACAATAATTTCATTCTTAGCGTGTTGGTTATTGAATCATCATTCTAAGATAGACTGTGCTACCTAGTCCTTATTTCCGGTGCACTCTTCGATCTATGAGTTAGGATTGCGTCAATCCCCCACTCTTTTTGATCATATCATCTTGCCCTGAAAAGCAAGATTGTTCTCGAGATTAGTAACATAACGGTGGTTCGTGACTCTCCAAATATCTTCTTGGAAGTGTTACCGGGTTGTTTCCTGACTGTTATGTTGAGCTCGTGATCAAGTTGGTTCCTTGTGAACCACCCTTTCTCCAAGAATCTGTGTTGGATATCCCTGAGCTAGTTGGTTAAGCTAGACAACAACTTGGAGAGTTGGAAGATAAAAGCTTGCCTAACTTAGTTCGTTCAAAGGGATATTCTTGTGTAGTGTGTGTTGAAGAAGATGATATCTTCATCGATTGGTCCTGTGATCGATTCTTGGACCTATTGTCTTATCAATCCTTTGATTTGAGTGTGGGCTATCGTCAAATCAAATCAGTACCAACGATGCTCGTAATGTTGTCTTACTCGTGGTTGACCCCTCGAGCATACACCATTACATCTTTTGGTCTGACCAATACTATCACCGTGTTCACATGATGGTGGAAGTCCAGTGATATGGAAATTCCGATGAGTTGCCGTTGAGCCCATCAGCAGCATTTTGTCTCCCCCATGATTCATGTTGAACATCAACCTAGTGTTGAAAACCTTGTAAGCAATGCCTTCGTGTTTCGTTCATGAAGCTTATGCTTGGATGGAAGAAGTGACTTCCTTGAATTCATGTGCTTTAGGTGTAGTTGCCGCCATGAATTTGAGAAAGGTTTGTTTTGCTTCCTTTGGAATCACCCCAAGTCAGTCATGCATGTGCGAAGTACTTTATGGTTTGATAGGTTGGCCGCCTCCATTATATATGTGTTTCCTAGCACACCAAGCCACTAACTGATTTGTTCAAGGAGAAGAAGTTCCTTCTTAAGAATCATGACTTATGTTTAGGACTTCGTTATCCTCGATGATGGTTCCCCACCTGAACTCGGTAGTGTTGTATTATAAGACTACTACGTGGTCATGCTTGTCTGGGACAGCGTGTTCACTTGTATGTAGCAGAACCAGCTCATGTTTTGGAGCTTGCTATCGTGGTTCATTCCCGAGAATCTCGCAACTCCATCTAAATCGATTTGTGTTGCAACTTTTCTTTTCAGACATGTGAGTCTGAAGTATCCTGTTTCTAACCAGATCTGAATCTCGGGCAGATATGATGGTTGGAACATTTCCGACATTTGCATTTTGTTCTCAGCTTGCACCGCCTTGTGCCAAATTCCTTTGGATTGCCCTCCTCAGCAATTGTTGTTCAGGATCATCTTCAGAAGTGGTCCTACCATGGGTTCCATCCATTACCGGTGATAATCAAAAATCATCCATTGCGTTGTCTTCAACAAGGTAGTCCACATCATCCATTCTAGTCTGGGTATGCCATTCCTTTGCACTCCACCAAACGATCGTTTGTGATTGCCTTAGGCTGGTATAAAGAGTTTCAATGATCTTTGTATCAAAAGTAATTCTTTTTGCCACTTAAGGGAATAATTCTATGAGTCACCTTTCCTAAGGTGTCCCGTTATGGAATCATGGCAATCATCTCCTTGTTACTTTGAAACCATGCACCATTCTACTTAAGCGTCGAACGGTCGCCTACCAATTTGAACCTTCGTCATCCGTTTCTTTTCCATTATCCCTAATGTGTGTTTGGTGTCTCAACTCAAGAGATGCTCTTACGTCTCACTCTATGAACTGATTTTGAGTTGCTCGATCTTCAAGAAGATTAAATCCTGTAGGGTTTTCCCCTCTTTCTGTTCTCGTGTCGAGTGAAGATCTCGAAAGCAAAGACGTCGAGACAAGATGATGATCGAATCAAGGTTATTATGAAGTGCAACCTGGATCATGAAGATTGTGCTAGCTTCGTGCCCCCTCTGTCTTCTTACCTCACGTCTTGAATCTCGGGTCGAGATTCTTATTTAGTGGGGGTGAGTTGTCACATCCCTAGCCTTGCAATGCACTAGTGCTAGCTTGTTGCTGCATCATGTTTAAAATTTCATTTAAACCGGAAATGGGGATGTCCAAACCCTAGTACCAAATGGAATTCAAATAGGTTCAACCTAAAAATATTTTCGATGAATCCAAATGACTTTCAAAATGTTCATCATTATTGGAAAATGCTTGAAACCATAACCAGAGGTGTTGCACATTTTCCATGACATATTTGGTCCTTTGGATTAATTCATAAAGTATTTGCATTTGGGCATTTAATGCTAATAAATAATTTAAATGCTCAAATAATCATAAACTAAAATGTTTACTATTGGATATATTCCAAACAGTAGTCATGATTAGTTTCATGATTTTTGGAAATTCACGACATTTTAATAAAGCCCTAAAGATTACAGAAAAATAGAAAAGTGAAACAAATAAATAGAGAGAGAGAATGACTACTGCCACCTACATGTGCCGGCCCAGTTCATTGGCCCGCCCACTGGCGCCTCTGTCGTCTTCCTCCTGCCAGAGGGAGCAGCTGCGTGCCCGTCTGTGCTGTGACCCGAGGAGGCCAGCTCCTCCTGCCTGCCTGCCCCCCTTCCGCGCTTCTGGATGGCGCCACGCAGCCCCGACCTCTCTCTCACTCTCTCGTGCCTCTCCCCTCCTCTGCTTTCTCTCCCTCTCACCACCGGCCTTGCTGTCGCCGCCGGTGAGTACCACCGACCCACAGACCACCGCCTCACCTCCCAAGCCAGCGTCCCAAAGCTCCGCCTCGACCTACTCTTCCTCCTCACCGCATGGCGACGCCAGAGCCCTGCAGTGGCCTTGGACGCGTCGTCTTCAACCTTCGGCTCCGAGATCGCTGGAGATGCCCCGACGCCGTCCGGCCTCCCCCGAGCCCACTAACCTGCTCATCATCCTCACCGTGAGCTCCTTCCGTTTCCCCTTTTTCAATTCGCTCGTTCCCGTGCCGTATCATCCTCACCCGCGTGCCCGAGCACCGCCGACCGCCATGGCCGCGGGAACCTAGCTGCTGTGCTCATTGCTCGAACCATCGAGTCCGCTTGCTCCTGGAGCCATGTGGAGTCCGCCACACCTAATCCCGCTCGCTAACGCTCTACACAGAACCGCGCCGTGTGTTCCGAAGCTCCGCCACCGCCGGCTCGTCGCCGCTGCCGTTACCGCCACCCGGCAGCACCAGCAGCTGCCACCGTCCGGCGTGCCTCGTTGCGGCTGGTTCCGCAGAACCCATCCGCCCGACCTCTGCGTCGTCGGAAGCAATGGACGAGGACCTCCGCGTGTCACCTTGCGGCCGCGGCTAATCGTCGGTTAGCCGGCGTGGCGTCATTAGATTTGGGCTAACTAACCCTATTAGTTTAACACTAGACACTGACAGTGGGACCCGCTTTGTTAGTTTACTGGATAACAAATAATCAGGGTTAATTAAATAAAATCAGTGGGCCCACGCGTCAGCTCTGACCATGCTGATGTGGCCATTAACTGGGCCCACCTGCCAACGACCTAAACGAGCCCTAAGTCACTGACTAATGGGACCCCCTGGTCAGGTTTGACCCAGGGCAGCCCTGTTGACTTGCTGATGCAAGCATGACGCAGTGCTGACGCCATAAGTCATTTTCTGGATTAATTTTAATTTAGGAAATTCCAGAAAATGTCCTAAACTTCTAAAAATCATAGAAATTCAACCGTAACTCCAAATGAAATAATTTATATATGAAAAATTATCAGAAAAATGCAATCTATCCATCTGTACTATTTTCATGCATGTTAGAACAACTTATAGCTGCTGTTTAGGACAATTCAATTAAATGGCATTTAAGAAATCACATATGGAGTTTGAATTTGAATCTTTTATTCAAACCAACTTCATTTAACCTGCTGCTAGTTGCATTAGCTCAATCAACAGCATATTGCCATGACATTATCATGCATCATATTTGTTGCATTGCATTGATTGTGTTCCTCTTTGTCTATCGGTATTTGTTCCCTCTCGATAGACGACGTACCGACGATGAGTTCGATGACACCGATGAAGAACTATACTATCTTCAGAAGTGCCAGGCAAGCAAAACCCCCTTGTTCATTCCGATATAATCCCACTCTCTCGCTCCTGCTCTATTTTACTGCATTAGGACAACAACGACTCATGTGTTACTTGCTGCGGCAGCTGAACCCCTTATCCTCTGCATGACTGTCATTCCACAATAATTAGATGAAACCCACTAGCATGAGTAGGATTTGTTTGAGCCTGTTGTGCCTACTCATTCATGCTTGTTTGTCATGCACTGCTCTGCTTAGAGTTGAGTCAGGTCGATTCATCGTGAATGAATTGGAATGGTGTGTGAACATGTCCTCTTGTGTGTGAGCTAAGTGTGTGAACACGATTTGGTAAAGGTAGCGGTGAGAGGCCATGTAGGAGTACATGGTGGTTTGTCTCATTGCAGCCGTCCTCGGGAAATGAGTTACGTGTTTGTGATCCATGAGCAGTTACTACCACACATTGGGTTCGTAACTCGACCCCTCTCGACTTATTAATCAACTTGATCTCTGTCCGGGAGTTGCAACTAGTTTACGGTGTTTGTAGGTAGTGTTAGTAGTCTACCAAGTGGCACCCGATGCAGGTGGGCTTGGGACGAGACTAAACACTGATGTACGGTGTACCAAGTGGCACCGGTTGGTGGGCTTGGAACCTGCGCACATCGTTTGGGGCCGTGGCGACACCCGGCGGATCTCCTTGCGGATGGAACCCGAATAGGCGATAAACCTGGACTATAGACTTGTGTGGTTAGTCGGTCGTGGCCGACTCCCTCGCCAGAGCTTCCGCTTGAAGGTTGCCGAGATACACGAGGTGTACATGGCGGTAAGTGGCGAGGCGTGTGTGAAGAAGTACACCCTGCGGGGTTAATATGATCTATTGAATAGCCGTGTCATGGTAAAGGACTTCGGGTTGCCTATAACAGTTCATAGACAAGTGAAAGTGGATACTCTAAAATGCGCAAGATAGCGTGAGTCCTATGGATGGCGTTCTCGTAGGGAGGCGGAGCGGATCCATAGTGGTGTATTGATATGGTGAATATGTGGACTCGTGTAGCGCCACCTCAAAGAGTTACTTGCGATCGTAGTTTAGGATAGCCACCGAGTCAAAGCTGGTTTGCTGCGGTTAAACTCCACCACCCCTTTGTTGATCTTGATGCATATGTATTTAGTTACGATGTAAGTCTTCTTGAGTACATTTGTACTCACGTTTGCTTATTTTATGTTTTGCGAGAGAGGCGTCGGTCTCGCTAGTAGTTCCGTGTGGACTTGACGTTTAGCTTGTTTCCTCGGCTACGATCTTGTGCCCTCGGCGGAGATCTGTAGATAGTCGGGCTTCTCAGCCTTTTCCATTTGTAGATGTCGTACTCGGACATGTTAAGCTTCGCTTGTGCTTTGACTTGTATGCTCGAGTGTTGGGTCATGAGACCCATGTTTGTAATATCTCGCTCCTCGAGCCTAATTAATAACTATTTGAGTCGTAGAGTTATGTTGTGATGCCATGTTGTATTTACACATATTGAGCATATTGTGTGTATGTTTGAAATGCTTGGTATGTGTGGGATCCGACAATCTAGTTGTTTATCCTTGGCAGCCTCTCATATGGGGAAATGTAGTCTAGTGCTTCTGGCGATAGTAGTCCGCTTCTGCCCGGTTCACGGAGTCCTGCTAGCCCAGCACTACTGCTTTGGACACTTGACTGGCGGCATGTGTTTCACTTCGTTCCTATATCCGTCCCTTGGGAAATGTCACGCGGTGACATCCGAGTCTGCCTAGCCTGCTACAGCCGGGTTACGGAGTCCTGTTAGCCAGTGCTGAGCCCGTTCATCGTTGATGACCGACATGCTCGATGTGATTCATGTATGCCTGTCCCCATGGGTTAGTGCCGCTTTGGGTTCACGACTAGCCATGTCGGCCGGGTTCTCTGTCATATGGATGCTAGCGACACTATCATATCGTGAGCCAAAGGCATAAACGGTCCGGGCCATGGTAAGGCGACACCGGTAGGAATACCGTGCGTGAGGCCGCAAAGTGATATGAGGTGTTACCGGCTAGATCGATGTGACTTGGAATCGGGGTCCTGACAGTCCACCATAAATAAGTGGAGGTTCCACATGGGCAAAGATGCCGGTGCCATTTTTACCACTAGAAGAAGGAGCCTTTTCACTAGTAGCTTCCCCTTTGTCGGAGTTAGCATTTGTCACCTTGTTAGTGGGATCACCCACTTTCATCAGTTCGGTGGATAGTTTAAGCCCTTTAACGAATTTGTTAAACATGCTTTCAACCTCGGTTGTCATGGAGGTTTTCAATGTGTCCAAAGCCACATTGAATTCCTCACGAGAGACTGCGGTTCCCCCATCGGCCGTAGACGAGATTGGATTCACACCGGACTGCTCCTCACCACCGTCTACGGTGTCAACCATACTATTCGGACGGCAAAGTCCTTAATAAAGAGACGAGGCTCTAATACCAATTGAAAGGATCGATATGGTTGACTAGAGGGGGTGAATAGGCAACTAACAATTTTAGCTGTTCTTTACCAACTTAAACTTTGCATCAAAGTAGATTGTCTAGATATGCAACTAGGTGAGCAACCTATATGATGCAACACTAATAAGTACACAAGAAAGCAAGGGATAAAACACAAATAAGCTTGCACAAGTAAAGGCACGAGATAACCAAGAGTGGATCCGGTGAAGACGAGGATGTGTTACCGAAGTTCCTTCCTTTTGAGGGGAAGTACGTCTCCGTTGGAGCGGTGTGGAGGCACAATGCTCCCCAAGAAGCCACTAGGGTCACCGTATTCTCCTCACGCCCTCACACAATGCGAGATGCCGTGATTCCACTATTGGTGCCCTTGGAGGCGGCGACTGAACCTTTACAAACAAGGTTGGGGCTCTCTCCACAACCGAATTGGAGGCTCCCAATGAAACTATGGAGCTTCACCACAATGGAATATGGCTCCGAGGTGACCTCAACCGTCTAGGGTGCTCAAACACCCAAGAGTAACAAGATCCACAAGGGATGAGTGGGGGGAATCAAATTTCTCTTGGTGGAAGTGTAGATCTGGGCCTTCTCAACCAATCCCTAGAAAATCAACAAGTTTGAATGGCTAGGGAGAGAGATCGGGCGAAATGAGGTTTGGAGAAATAATGGAGCTTTTGGGGGAAAGAGGTAAGTCAACTTGGAGAAGAATACCTCCTTTTATAAGGGGGGAAACAATCCAACCGTTACCCCCGCTCAGCCCCGCACAGGGCGGTACTACCGCTGGGGGGCGGTACTACCGCTGTGGCCAGCGATACTACCGTTCCACCTCGTGGTACTGTCGCGCAGTGAGAAGAGAGAGAGAAGCAGAGCGGGACCTGGACCCAGGGCGGTACTACCATGGTGATAAGGGTGGTACTGCCGCCTAAGAGCGGTACTACCGCCTCTATTGCCGCAGCTAGAGCCGCAAAAACTGACACGAGAGCAGGACTCTTGAATCGAGGCGGTAGGAGCACGAAGACGTAGCGGTACTACGGCTGAGAGCTCCAAGCGGTACTACCGCTGTGGAGCGGTACTACCGCTTGTAGCTCTCGAGCGGTACTACCGCTGGGACCAGATCTCAGGGAGAAGGCAGCAAGGGAGCCTTCAACGAAGCGGAAAAGCTTAGAGGGTCCAAAGGAGGTGTGTACGCATTGATTCCACCCTAGCCAAACCCATGCAGACCCCCTCTTGATAGTACGGTGACTCCTACCACACAAGTCCACCAAAACTGAAACGAAAGGGCTACACCGTCTTCGCTTCAAACACCGAGGGGAGGGAATCGACTCGTGCCAAAGGATGAATCTCTGAAATACTCAATGCACATGATTAGTCCGCAAATATGTTGTCATCAATCACCAAAACTACTTATATAAAAACATGCCTTAACACCATGCCTCATGGGCAAGATGACTAAAACTCCGTTCTCCGGAACAATGGAGCGAGCTAATGACTTCTTGGAAATAATACATACCGATGTATGCGGTCCGATGAGTGTTGAGGCACGCGGTGGGTATAGCTATTTTCTGACCCTCACATATGATTTGAGTAGGTATGGGTATATCTACTTGATGAGACACAAGTCTGAAACATTTGAAAAGTTCAAAGAATTTCAAAGTGAAGTGGAGAATCATCGTAACAAGAAAATAAAGTTTCTACGATCTGATCATGGAGGCGAATATTTGAGTTATGAGTTTGGCCTTCATTTAAAACAATGTGGAATTGTTTCACAACTCACGCCACCTGGAACACCATAGCGTAAGGTGTGCCCGAACATTGTAACCGTACTTTATTAGATATGGTGCGATCTATGATGTCTCTTACCGATTTACCACTATCATTTTGGGGTTATGCATTAGAGACAGCCGCATTCATGTTAAATAGGGCACCGTCTAAATCCGTTGAGACGACACCATATGAACTATAGTTTGGCAAGAAACCTAAGTTGTTGTTTCTTAAAGTTTGGGGTTGCGACACTTATGTCAAAAGGCTTCAGCCTGATAAGCTCGAACCCAAATCGGAGAAGTGCGTCTTCATAGGATACCCTAAGGAAACTATTGGGTACACCTTCTATCACTGATCTGAAGGCAAGATCTTTGTTGCGAAGAATGGGTCCTTTCTAGAGAAGGTGTTTCTCTCGAAAGAAGTGAGTGGGAGGAAAGTATAACTTGATGAGGTAATTGTACCTTCTCTCGAATTGGAAAGTAGAACATCACAGAAAACTGTTCCCGTGATGCCTACGCCAACTAGAGAGGAAGCTAATGATGACGATCATGAAACTTCTGACCAATTTACTACTGAACTTCGTAGGTCGACCAGAGCACGATCCGCACCAGAGTGGTATGGTAATTGTCGGATCTCGGGTTCCGGCAGACCCTTGGGGTTCGAACACTGGGGTGCGCGCGGAGATCTCGCCCTCTACCTACCTGCACCCCGCCGCCTCGCTAGGATCTAAACTACGAAAGGAACAACACAAGAGACACAAGGTTTATACTAGTTCGGGCCACCATTGTGGTGTAATACCCTACTCTAGTTTGTGGTGTGGTGGATTGCCTCTTGGGCTGATGGTGATGAACAATACAAGGAAGAACAGCCTCGCGAGGGTCTGTTCTTGGCCGGGGCGATGAACTGCTAGGAGGATTTCAGCCACCTTTCTCTCTCTCTCTCTCTCTCTGTTTGAGATGCTACTTGATCCGATTCTCAATCTTCTCCTCCTTCTCTCTCCTTTTCTTCTCTCTCTTCTATCCTGTGGGTGGCTAGTCCTATTTATAGGCGAAGGCCCTGGGCCTCTCCCCAAATATTGAGCGGAAAGGGCGCCAACAATTGGCCATTTGAAGGGAACATCTGGTACACTTATCCCGACTAAAGTTGGTCCTCGCTTTGTCAAAGGCTCTGGTGGTGGCCTTTGCTTGGGCTCCTAATGACTTCCTTCCTGCCGTTGGGCTGGTCTTGGTCTTGTTGCACGAAATGGATGCCTTTGCTTGATGCTCTCGCATGTGCTTGCTCCTTTGCACCAAAGAGGAAAGGAGGACATCATGCTGGCTGGCGCCCACCGGGCGCCCTTAGTCGTCATGGCTTGCGTCATGGGCACCTCGTGAGGTACCCCGCCTTGATCTCTCCGCCTCCTCATGAGCCAACCTGTTGAGGCCGTGCATGAGGAAGCTCCTGTCGTCCGCCCATGAGGCTTGCCCCTCGCGAGGGTCTTGAGCTTGTGTTGATGAAGATGGGCCGTGATGGGCCCCCCTTTGAGCCACGCCGCAGGCAGGCAAGTCTGGGGACCCCCGCTCCCAGAACGCCGACAGTAGCCCCCGGGCCCAAGGCGCGCCCGGGCTTGGCCGAGCAGAGAGGCGAGGGCAAGTCTGGCACTGCTGGCCCTAACAGCTCAAGGACCTTAGGCGCCAGATGGCGGTTGATTGACGTGGGTGTCTCCACTTCCCATGACGCCTCGGCAATCTGCAATTTACAAGTCCTGCATGCAAAGCGGGTCATGATTACCTGCGATTGTGGAGGCGGCGGTTGGCCTCCTCGGCTTTAAATGCAGGCAGCGCGTGCCCTTCCAGTCTGTCCCCTCTTGCTTCTCCTCCTTCTTCTTGGCTCCGCCGAAAGTTCTCGGCCGCAGAGAAGGGAAGGCCCTTGAGTTGAGCCTGCCTCTCCCGCCCAAGCGCGGTCGAGGCCGCCCTCGCAAACATCCTGTGGCTCCCACGGTGACTCCCGTGGCATGGAGGTGATCTCCAGCAGTGATGGGCCAGTGGCAGCGGCCGGGCGCTTCTGACCGCTGCGACCCCTAGGCAGCTTCCACGCTGCGGAGGTGTTGCTGGAGTTTGTTGTGTGGTCGGCGGAGCCGACTTGCACCCGGCTTCAGCTTCCTCACTTCCTCCTAGGTGAGCTCCCGGCTGGCGCCCAGGCGGCCTCGCTCCAGCGGGACAGCTGCTGCGCCGGGCCTCCTAGGCCGTTGGAGGTCTCCGTGGCAGAGAGCTGGCCTGACTTCATGGTGGCGGCAGCGTTTGCTGCTGCGGCGTGCTTTGGCCGTCGGTGCACCCTGCACTTCAAGTTCGACGGCGATGCCACCCTTTACGTGAGGGTGTTCGTGGAGGATGGTCGCCGCGCTAGGTGCTGCCTTGAGGACGACGACCGCGGCCGGGGGCCCAGCCCCGGCGATGACGGAGAGGACAGCGCATGCGTGGTCGGCGGTGCTCAGGGCTCCTCGAGCTTCATTGATTCTTCTTCGGGCAGCGGCTCTTCCAGCAGCGGCTGCGATCAGCCCCCACGCCGTCGTGCCTGCTTGGAGGGTGGTAGCGGGTCCGCCCGCCGTCGTGCCTCGGTGAAGCGCGAGAGGGAGTCCGCCTGAGCCCCGGAGGCGGCTCGAGTCTTCCCTGCGGGCTGGTGTCGGGAGAGCCGCGCCTGATTTGTTCTTCCTTTTTCTTTTTCCTGCGTAGAAAGAAAGTAGTGTGGGGCCCCGTGGGTTTGGACTTTCGCCGTTAATCATTGTACTGTTTCTGCTATTTCGGTATTGTGCCTTCGGGCCGCACGCCTGCGCATAGGTAGTTCCCAGCCTCAGCCGTGGGGGGCGACTGACCCAGGTCCTGTGTTCGCGTCGCGGTGCCCGTGAGGCACGGACTGGAGGAGTGCTCCTGTGGTGGACCCAGGTTGGGAAACCTTGAACGATAAGGGCAGAAAACACTCGCGAGGGCGCTCAGGGTGCCCCCTCGCGAGATCTTGCGCGAGAGGAATCGAGACAGGAGAGCGAAAAGTCGAAGAGCCACAAATCAAAGACGGCCACAGCTTCAATAATACTTCAAATGAGGATGAACAAGCCAACTGCAGAAAGCAAATGAAAAAGCCGCGTCCGGCACCTAATCTAGTCTTGACGTCTTCTCACCAAATAGAGAGCTAAGTGCTGCCACTGGGCATGGGAGGGAGCCCGGGGCTGAGGCCGCGCGCCCGAGACTCCGGCGTGTACAGCCCCAACTCATTATTACATGAGAGTGTCACGGGCGGCGAGCTTCACAGCGTTAGCCTTCTTCACAGCTCGGGCCTTTCTTGGGGAAGCAAGCTTCACGGGCATTGGCCCTCTTCACAGGCTCTGGGCCTTTTCCAAAACGCAACAGCTTCACAGGCATTAGCCTTCTTCACAGGCTTTGGGCCTTTTCCAAAAAGATAAGCTTCACAGGCATTCACCTTCTTCACATGCTCTGGGCCTTTTCCAAAAAGATAAGCTTCACAGGCATTCGCCTTCTTCACAGGCTCTGGGCCTTTTCCAAAAAGATAAGCTTCATAGGCATTCGCCTTCTTCACAGGCTCTGGGCCTTTTCCAAAAAGATAAGCTTCACAGGCATTCGCCTTCTTCACAGGCTCTGGGCCTTTTTAGGGGTAAAACCTCCGAAGGTGCTGGATGTTCCACGCGTTCTGGACTGGCACCCCCTCCTGAGTCTCCAAGCGCGCGGAGCCGGGCCTGGAAACATGAACAACCTTGAACGGGCCCTCCCACATGGGAGAGAGCTTATGCAGTCCCTCCCTGGAGAGAACCCGCCTGAGCATGAGGTCCCCTACAACAAGAGTTCTGGGGCGGATGTTGCGGCAGTGGCATCATCGCAGTGCTTGTTGGTACCTCGCCGCTCGCAACGCAGCTTCTTGATGACGCTCCTCCCCCAGCACGAGGTCCGTCCCCCGCATGGCGTCCTGCTGCGCCTCGTCGAACGCCAGGACCCGTGCGGAACGACGTCTGACCTCGTGAGGGAGGACCGCTTCGGCTCCATAGACCAGGAAGAACGGGGTCTCTCCAGTTGGCTTGGTCGTGGTCGTGCGGATGGACCACAGCACGGACTGAAGCTCGTCGTACCAACCTCTGCCACAGGCCTCCAATTTCTTCTTGAATGTTCTGGTCTTGAGGCCCCTCAGGACCTCTGCGTTGGCCCACTCGGCCTGGCCGTTGCTTCGGGGGTGCGCCACCGAAGCATAGCATATCTGCGTTCCCAGGTTAGCACAGTATGTTTTGAAGAGGTTACTGGTGAACTGCGAACCGTTGTCGGTGATGATGCGGTTCGGCACCCCAAACCGCTCACGATGCCCTTGATTTAACTTGACCGCAGAACTGCGGGGATGGTGCGGACGGCTTCCACTTCAGCCCACTTGGTGAACTTGTCCACGGCGGCGTAGAGTGGCGATAGCCCCGGCGCCCGAGGAAGCGGGCCTGGATATCCAGCCCCAGCACTACGAATGGCCACGAGAGGGGTATAGTTTGCAGACCTCCTGCCGGCTGATGGATCTGCTTGGCATGGAATTGGCAGGCTTCGCAAGCCTTCGCTAGTTCGACGACGTCATTGAGCACAGTAGGCCAATAGAAACCGCTGCGGAATGCCTTGCCCACGAGGGTTCGTGATGACGAGTGATGCCCACAGTCTCCACCGTGTATATCTGCCAGCAGTTCTTTCCCTTGCTCCCTGGAGATGCAGCATAGGGACACATCATTTGGTCGCTTCCGATAGAGCTCTCCATCCTTGATGCAGTACGTTGTGGCTTGCCGCGCCACACGCTCCGCTTCCTCCTCCTTCTCCGGTAGGGCCCCTTGCGTTAAGTAGCTCCGGAGCTCTGTGATCCAGCACCCCTCATGAGGCTCCATCGCCGAGGCAGCGCGCTCTGAGGCCGGGCTGTTGACCGGGCCTCCCGAGGCGGTGGTGGGGAGCTCCTCCCGAGGCTGCGCCGTGTTTGATAGTGATGGCATGGCCGAGGGCTTGAAAAGCCACTCCTCAAAGACGCCAGGCTCCTGAGTTAACCGCATGGATGCTCGTTTGGCGATGTCGTCGGCCTCCTGATTGGTGTCGCGGGGCACATGCTGCAACTCCAACCCCCAGGACTGCTTCTCCATCCTGCGGACCTCCGCAAGATAGGCTTCCATGTGCTCATCTTTTGGCCCGTACACCTTGTTGGAGAAATTGACGAGGAGCTGCGAATCGCCCTTGATGGTGAGGCGCTTCACCCCTAGGGAAGCTACGGCCTTCAAGCCCGCTATTAGACCTTCATACTCCGCTATGTTGTTGGAGACCTTTTCACCTTGCTGGAAACAGAGCTGCACAGCGTAGTAGAGCTTGTCCTGAGTGGGAGATATGAGCACCGCCCCAGCCCCAGCGCCATGCCTGGAGAACGCCCTGTCAAAGTACATGACCCAGCCTTCTGGCGCTTCCCGGGGAGAGGGACCGATCCTCGTCGGCCTTGAGGCCCAGAGCCTCCGTCCATTCTGCCATGAAATCCGCTAATGCGGCCCCCTTGATGACTCTAGTTGTGCTGAATTCGAGCTGAAACGCTTGCAGTTCAATGTTCCACTCAGCGACCCTTCCGGCTGAGTTAGGGCTCCTGAGCACCCTTTCCAAGGGGTATGCTGAGACAACCTTGATGGGGTGACCCTGAAAATAGTGTCGCAGCTTGCGCGAGGCCACCAGTAGCGCGAGGAGGAGTTTCTGAGGCATGGGGTACCGTGCCCTCGCGTCCCGCAACACCGTGCTGACGAAGTACACTGGGTGCTCAACGAGGTTTGGGCGCCAGCCTGATGGCGCCTCACGGGGACTGTGGCGCCTCTGAGGCGATGGAGCCTCAGAGGTTGGTAGTCCGGGGAGGGTCTCTTCCGTTCCTGTCAAGGCCTGCAAGGGCGGCTGATCCTTCTCAGCCGTGGTAGTGGTTTCTGTGGGTCTTCCTTGTTCCTGCTTTGCCTTGACCTGGGCTGCTGCTGTGGTTTTGGTTTGACGCTCCTCCCTAACCGCCACCAGGGCTGCGCTGGCGGAGTAGGGAGTGGCGGCGAGGTAGAGCACCAGGGGTTCCTGCGGGCATGGGGCCACCATGACCGGAGGGCTTGTTAGGTACCTCTTGAGATCTTTAAACGCCTTGTCGGCCTCTTCAGTCCATTCAAAGGGTCCCTTTTTCTTCATTAGCTGGAAGAAAGGCAGCGCTCATTCCCCCAACTTGGAGATGAAGTGCCCTAAGCAGATCACGCGCCCAGATGAGCTTCAGATTTCCACGAGGGTCTTTGGCGGGCTCATGTCCTCGACCACCTTGACCTTTTCAGGTTAGCCTCGATGCCTCGGTGGGATCTGAGGAAGCCCAAGAGCTTGCCCGAGGGGACTCCAAACACACACTTCTCCGGTTGAGCCGTAGGTTCACTGCGTTGAGGCTCGAAGGTTTCCTCCAGGTCTTGTATCGTGGTTACGGCCTCCGAGACTTCACCACAATGTCATCGACGTAAGCCTCAACATTCTTCCCGAGCTGCGGACCCAAGGTGATGTGCATCACCACTGGAAGGTCGCCCTGCGTTATGCAGCCCAAATGGCATGCACGTGTAGCGATCGCCCCACACGGGTCGGAAGGCCGTCTTTCCACGTCTTCTACCGCCATCTTGATCTGGTGATACCCGGAGAAGGCATCCAAGAAGCATAACAGGTCACACTCAGTGGTGGAATCGACAATCTGGTCGATGCGAGGGAGCGGAGCGGATCTTGCGGGCATGCCTTGTTGATGTTGGTGAAGTCGACACATCGCGCCCTTCCCTCCTTATTTGGCACAACGAGTGGTTGGCCAACCAATCCGGATATCGACCGCGAATGACCCTAGCGGCTTCTAGTTTGCGGGTCTCCGGACGATGAAGGCTTGCTTTTCGGTGGACTGCCGCCTCGCTTTACGCTTCACGGGCGTGCGTTGGGGCCTGCGTGGAGGTGATGCTCGATTCGCCTAGGGATCCCCGCCAACTGATCAGGCTCCCGGCGAATACCTTCTTGTTTGCGCTGCAGAACTTGACCAGGCCTCCTCACCTTTCGGGCTCGAGGTTGGCGCCTATGGTGAAAGTGGCGTCAGTGGACCCGTCCTCGTAAACGGGTATTTGCTTGGTCTCTGCCTTGTGTTGGGTGAACAACTGTTTCTTCTTGGTTGGTGCAGCCCCCTTGGGCTCGGGGGTCTCCGCGTCGACGGGCTGTGCTGGCGCCGCCGTCTTGAAGGCGAGCTTGAGCACTCGCAGCGCATCCGGTGTCCCCGGGCACGGTGAGGACACCGTTGCTCCCGGGCATCTTCATGAGGTTGTACGTCGGGTGAGTCGCGGCCATGAATTGGGCGATCTGGGTAGCCGAGGATGGCGTTAGAGGGGAGGCCGATGGGGCGATGTAGAAATCGACCAGCTCCGTCGCGGAAGTTGTCGTGGTGCCGAAAGTTACCGGAGCGGATCTGTCCCAAGGAGCTGGATGACCCGCCCGACGCCCGAGAAGGGCGGGCCGGGCTGCAGCCACTCCCGGTATCTGAGGAGGTTGAAGGCCTCAACCGAAACACGTTGAGGCCCGTGCCGCCGTCGATGAGAGTCTGGTGGCGGCCACTGGCGAGATGGTGGGGTGCACAGCATGGGGAGTGCACCCGAGCAGGCTGAGTTGGAAGGGTGGTCCTCCGAGCTAAAGGTCAGACTAGCCTTTGGCGCCGACCGGTCTGGGGGGGCTCCCTGCCGCGTGGAGGCAGCGCCGACCCGGCGGACGAATGGCTTGACGTGGTGACTTGAAGGCGGCGCCTGCGAGCCACCCAGGAGGGCCGCGACGACCAGGGGCACCGGTGCAGCGTGGTGGGTGAGGAAGAGGCCGCGCAGCTCTTCCCAAGAGGCCACAGAGGCTGCCGACAGGTGGAGCAGCCATGCGCGCGGAGCGCCGGTGAGGGCCATGGGAAGCCAGTTGGCCATGACCCTGTCGTCACCTCCAGCTTCGAGGACGGCCTCCTCGTACGCTAGCAGGAAGGCCAGCGGATCGGTTGTGCCGTTGTAGCGCGGGGGCGTCGTCGGCTTGAACTTGTCCGGCCACCGCAACCGTTGCAAGGCCGGGCCAGGCTCGAGCCCCGCCCCCCATATTGGTGCTAGCGGCCGGGCGCGGCGCGCGCTGCTCATCGCGAGGCGGGTCGCGGCGGTGGCGGAAGGAAAACTCCGCGCACTACTACCGGCGCCGAATGTCGGATTTCGGGTTCAGCAGACCCTTGGGGTTCAACACCGGGGTGCACGCGAGATCTCGCCTCTACCTACCTGCACCCCGCCTCGCTAGGATCTAAACTACAAAAGGAACAACACAAGAGACGCAAGGTTTATACTAGTTCGGGCCACCATTGTGGTGTAATACCCTACTCTAGTTTGTGGTGTGGTGGATTGCCTCTTGGGCTTATGGTGATGAACAATACAAGGAAGAACAGCCTCGCGAGGGTCTGTTCTTGGCCGGGGCGATGAACTTCTAGGAGGAGTTCAGCCACCTTTCTCTCTCTCTCTGTGTGTTTGAGATGCTACTTGATCCGATTCTCAATCTTCTCCTCCTTCTCTCTCCTTTTCTTCTCTCTCTTCTATCCTGTGGGTGGCTAGTCCTATTTATAGGCGAAGGCCCTGGGCCTCTCCCCAAATATTGAGCGGGAAGGGCGCCAACAATTGGCCATTTTGAAGGGGAACATCTGGTACACTTATCCTGACTAAAGTTGGTCCTCGCTTTGTCAAAGGCTCGGTGGTGGCCTTTGCTTGGGCTCCACAATGACTTCCTTCCTGCCGTTGGGCTGGTCTTGGTCTTGTTGCACCAAATGGATGCCTTTGCTTGATGCTCTCGCTGCGCTTGCTCCTTTGCACCAAAGAGGAAAGGAGGACAACTGGCTGGCGCCCTTGGGCGCCCTTGGTCGTCATGGCTTGCGTCATGGGCACCTCGTGAGGTACCCCGCCTTGATCTCTCCGCCTCCTCGTCCGCCCCGCGAGGCTTGGCCCCTCGCGAGGGTCTTGAGCTTGTGTTGATGAAGATGGGCCATGATGGGCCCCCCTTTGATCCACGCCGCAGGCCGCAGGCAGGCAAGTCTGGGGACCCCCGTTCCCAGAACGCCGACAGTAATCCTGTCCTGGAAGTCATGTTACTAGACCAAGGCGAACCTACGAACTATGAAGAAGCTATGATGAGCCCAGATTCCGAAAGATGGCTTGAGGGCATGAAATCTGAGATAGGATCCATGTATGAGAACAAAGTATGGACTTTGGTGGACTTGCCCGATGATTTGCAAGCCATAGAAAATAAAAGGATCTTCAAGAAGAAGGCTAACGCTGATGGTAATGTAACTGTCTATAAAGCTCGACTTGTTGCAAAAGGTTTTCGACAAGTTCAAGGAGTTTACTACGATGAGACTTTATCACCCGTAGCTATGCTTAAGTCTGTCGGAATGATGTTAGTAATTTCCACATTTTATGATTATGAAATCTGGCAAATGGATGTCAAAACTGCATTCCTTAATGGATATCTTAAATAAGAGTTGTATATGACGCGACCAGAAGGTTTTGTCGATCCTAAAGGTCCTAACAAAGTGTGCAAGCTCCAGCGATCCATCTATGGACTAGTGCAAGCATCTTAGAGTTCGAATATACACTTTGATGAGGTGATCAAAGCATATGGTTTTATACAGACTTACGGTGAAGCCTGTATTTACAATAAAGTGAGTGGGAGCTCTGTAGCATTTCTAATATTATATGTGGATGAATTATTGTTGACTGGAAATGATATAGAATTTCTGGATAGCATAAAAGGATACTTGAATAAGATTTTTTGATGAAAGACCTCGGTGAAGCTACTTACATATTGGGCATCAAGATCTATAGGGATAGATCGAGACGCTTAATAGGACTTTCACAAAGCACATACCTTGGCAAAGTTTTGAATAAATTCAAAATGGATCAGTCTAAGAAAGGGTTCTTGCTGTGTTGTAAGGTGTGAAGTTGAGTAAGACTCCAAGCCCGACCACGGTAGAAAATAGAGAGAGAATGAAAGTCATTCCCTATGCCTCAGCCATAGATTCAATAAAGTATGACATGCTATGTACCAGACCTGTCGTGTACCTTGCCATGAGTTTGGCAAGGGGGTACGATAGTGATCCAGGAGTGGATCACTGGACAGCGGTCAAAATTATCCTTAGTTACCTAAGATCACTAATGAAATGTTTCTTGGTTATGGAGGTGATAAAGAGTTCGTCTTAAAGAGTTACGTCGATGCAAGCCTTGACACCGATTCAGATGACTCTTAGTCTCATTCTGGATACATATTCAAAGTGGGAGCAATTAGCTAGAGTAGCTCCGTGTAGAGCATTGTAAACATAGAAATTTGCAAAATACATACGGATCTGAATGTGGCAGACCCGTTGACTAAACCTCTCTCACAAGAAAAAAAAGATCACACCTTAGTACTCTTTAAGACACCTTAGTACTCTTAGTCTAATTCTGGATACATGTGTCAATCATATGGCGGTGTGAACTAGATTATTGACTCTGGTAAACTCTTTGGGTGTTAGTCACATGGCGATGTGAACTATGGGTGTTAATCACATGGCGATGTGAACTAGATTATTAACTCTAGTGCAAGTGGGAGACTGAAGGAAATATGCCCTAGAGGCAATAATAAAGTTGTTATTTTATATTTCCTTATTCATGATAAAGGTTTATTATTCATGCTAGAATTGTATTGATCGGAAACTTAAATACATGTGTGAATACATAAACAAATACCGTGTCCCTAGTAAGCCTCTACTAGACTAGCTCGTTGATCAAAGATGGTTAAGGTTTACTAACCATAGACATGTGTTGTCATTTGATAACGGGATCACATCATTAGGAGAATGATGTGATGGACAAGACCCATCCGTTAGCTTAGCATAATGATCGTTCAGTTTATTGCTATTGCTTTCTTCATGTCAAATACATATTCCTTCGACTATGAGATTATGGAACTCCCGAATACCAGAGTAATACCTTGTGACCTATCAAATGTCACAGCATAACTGGGTGATCATAAAGATGCTCTACAGGTATCTCCAAAGGTGTTTGTTGAGTTGACATAGATCAAGATTAGGATTTGTCACGTCGAGTATCGGAGAGGTATATTTGGGCCCTCTCGGTAATGCAGATCATACGAAGCCTTCCAAGCAAATGACTAATGAGTTAGTTGCAAGATGATGTATTACGAAACAAGTAAAGAGACTTGCCGGAAACAAGATTGAACTAGGTATAAAGATACCGACGATCGAATCTCGGGAAAGTAACATACCGATGGACTAAGGGAATTACGTATGTTGTCATAACGGTTCGACCGATAAAGATCTTCGTAGAATATGTAGGAACCAATATGGGCATCCAGGTTCCGCTATTGGTTATTGACCGGAGTGCTGTCTCGGTCATGTCTACATAGTTCTCGAATCCGTAGGGTCCGCACGCTTAACGTTCGTTGACGATATAGTGTTATATGAGTTATATGATTTAGTGGCCGAATGTTGTTCAGAGTCCCGGATGAGATCACGGACATGACGAGGAGTTTAGAAATGGTCGATAGGTAAAGATTGATATATAGGACGATGGTATTCAGACACGGAATAGTTTCGGAGTGCACTGGGTAGTCATCGGGTCAACAGAAGGGGTTTCGGACACCCCTGGCAAGTGTATGGGCCTTATGGGCCATAGGAGGAGACAGACCAGCCCACATGGGGGCTGGTGTGCCCCTCTACATGCCTGGCCGCCCCTAGGGGAAGGAAAGGGGAGGGGTTGCCCCTCCTGCCTTTCCCTCCTCGGGAGAGAAAGGAAAGGGGGCGCCACCTCCTCCTTCCTTCCTCCCGCACTCCAATAAGGAATGGGGGCATCACTTGGGGAGGACCCCAAATAGGATTGGGCCTACTTGGGGCGCCCTATTGGCTGCTCCCTCCTCCGCCCCCCCCCCCACCTATATATATGTGGGAGGGGGCGCCTAGCACAACCAGGACAATTGCTTAGCCGTGTGCGGCGCCCCCCTCCACCGTTTACACCCCCGGTCAAATTTTTGTAGTGGTTAGGCGAAGCCCTGCGGAGATCACTTCACCATCATCGTCACCACGCCGTCGTGATGCCGGAACTCATTACCTCGCCGTCTTGCTGGATCAAGAAGGTGGAGGACGTCACCGAGCTGAACGTGTGCTGAACGCGGAGGCGTCGTACGTTCGGTACTTGATCGGTTGGAGCGCGAAGAAGTTCGACAACATCAACCACGTCACTAGACGCTTCCGCTCACGTTCTACGAGGGTACGTAGACACACTCTCCCCTCTCGTTGCTATGCATCTCCATGGATAGATCTTGCGTGTGCATAGAATTTTTTTTGTTTTCCATGCAACATTTCCCAACACTTGATAGAATGAAACAAAGCCTCTGGATCGATCATCCTGTCAACCACTGACAGAAAGTAAAAAAATCTAACTTGGGACGAAGTCCATCCTCCTTTATTCTACTAAGATGTGACTCCAACAAAAAAAATCACACGGGCATGCCCTTAGAGATCCAAGAGCTCAGGTACTACCGTGGTCGAGAGCATATAACGACAGTTCCAACCTAGGTTTTTCATTGCTCTCGACAGTCCTCCACCCAGGAGGCCGCCGATGTATGAACATTGATTGAATCAATCTTTGTTTCGTTACTTCCTTTTGAATTCTTTTTATTTGCTTATTTCTGAGGTATTCCCTCTGGATCATTTTCTTCCTTTCTATTCCCATAGTTCTTAGCAATCAGTGCAACAACTAATAATGCTTTAGACATTGTCGAGGATCCCTCCAGAGGAAGATTTGTTGTAGCTTCTGCCCTTGAATCAAGAGCAAGTTGCAATTCCATTAAGATCTTCCATTCTTACATCTTGACCACTTTCTCTTCCTAATGCACCCATATTTCCACCAATCACGATTTCACCAGTGTACAGTTATTTGTTGCATTAAAGCCACTATTGTATCACCAATTTGTCGGCTGGGTAGTGCCATCTCTACCCCCGCCACGGCCTCTCCCATCATCAGATCTTCCTCCTCTTTCGAAATCTTCTCTATCTCTCACCCTTGTTGAACCTCTCCGACAGCTCCAGTACCACGAGGCACGTTTTCTGCCATTATAAAACCTCCCCCATTCAAATTTTGAGATATCGTGTTTGACTCTGCCACATTCTTCATACTAGTGTCCAATCTGTCCATTGCCATGTTTTATTTTCTTCTACGATATTACTATTTTGAGATTGAGCAAGATTTTTAGTCATAATTTCTATTTTTGTGGGTCGCAACTACAAGTATTCAAGGGGTCGCAACCGCGCGGTTTAAATGAGGTCGCAACTTCAATTTTTCAAGGGGGTCGCAACTGCAAGTTTTCAAATGGGTCACGACTGCAAAGTTTTCAATGACGGTTGCAACTGCAAAGTTTCAAGTGGGGTCGCAATTACAAAAAATTTAACGAGGTCGCAATTGCAAGTTTTAATACAGGTCGCAACTGCAGAGTTTTTATGGGGAGTCACAACTACAAGTTTTCAAATGGGGCCGCATCTGCACGTTTTCAATATGGGATCTATCACGACTTCGAGTTTTCAACGAGGTCACAACTGCATGTTTTCAAGGAATGCGCAACTGCAAGTTTCAAGGGGGGCGCAGATGCAATTTTTCAAATGGGGTAGCAAATGCAAGTTTTCAAGGCAGTCTGACCTGCTAGTTTTTAATGGGGTCGAAACTGCAAGTTTTCTAATGGGGCGCAGTCGCAAGTTTTTAAATGGGGTTGCAAGTTCATGTTTTCTAGGGGGTCGCAAGTGCAAGTTTTTAAACAAGGCAGTAACTACAAGTTATTAAATAGGGCCGTAACCGCAAATTTCAAGGGGAATGCAACTAAAAGTTTTCAACTAGCTCAAAACTGCAAGTTTTCTAGGGAGACGCAATTGTAATTTTTTAATGGGGGTCACAACTACAAGTTTTTACATGGGGCCGTAACTGCAAGTTTTCTAGTGGGGTCATAACTTCAAGTTTAGCAGGGTGACAACTGTAAGTTTTTAGGGGATCGCAAATGCAAGTTTCTAAATGGGGTCGTAACTTCGTGTTTTCAAGAGGGGTTGCAACTTCAAGTTTATAAATGCCCCATAATACTCTCATGTGATTTTGGGCATGTTTTGTGAACTAAACATGCAAGCTTGTAGAATTCATGTGTCTTCCAATCCTTTGTTTTACACAAGCATTGATATTATATTATTTGGGTTTTCTACATTCCTATGTTTGCAAAACCGTGCCAAGCAAACATGCTTTTACTTTTGCATCCCAGCTCGCACGCCAAAAAAATCCAACTCATTTTTTTAGGGGCAAAAAGGGATATCCCAACTCATAGCCATGCGTATGTGTTGTATTGGGCCTAAAAAGCAAGCCATGCCTGTGTACGTGGGGAAACCAGGCCAGATGTGCATCTTGGGCTTTGCTATGGGTAATCCGATCATTGAGCCGAGTAGAAGATCAAGCCCACTTAAAAACGCTATGACGTCAGCCAACCGAGAGAGCGTTCTTTTTAGTCGGCTGAGCTTCAGGCGCTCCTAATTTTTCTCAAGAATAAAGTAGAAATGAATCCTATGTAAAATCCCTAGGTTTTCAATTCCTCCGAAAAATTCTAGGGAGTTCCGTTGAATAAAGGAGCCCTAGAGGACAACTCACATGGTCTACATATCCACGCTTATTGCGTAAAATTGTGTCAGGCTGCCCATAGAAAGCGTTAGTGAGGCGGTGACTTTTAAGAATCAAATCATTTTTGTGTTATTTAACAGATTCATTTTATTTCCTTATAGAAAGAATTTTGTATTCCATGATTCTGAAATACAACAATATTCTTAACAATCACATCCTACCACGTAGTAGCACAAGACAAAAGCATATTCATGTGATTTATGCAAAAATGTTGCTTCCGCTACTGAAAAAATTGTTTGTAAATATCAGATATTAATGGCTCACTTGACTCGTGAAATATTTTCCAAAGAAAAAGAATAATTCCATGTGTAAAAACACAATGTAAACTATTTCCAAACATGTACAGGAAAATTTTATATATTTATTCATTCCATTAAAATATTGTTCACCAAAATTACACGTCAAGCCAGCATTTAATCTACTATGATTTTCCTTTCTGTATTGACAACATGAAAAATAACGGTTTGAAAAAATAAGATTGTAAATAAAATAATAAAAAAGACAAAATAAAAATAAGTGAATAGAAAAAAGATAAATAAGAATAAGAAAAAAACAATAATTGAAAAACACTAATGCAAATTGGAGAAATGCTCTACACTATAACTGGACTAGCTGAAGTACAAACATGGGTCTTGGAGCTCATTTATTTCCTTGCAGTGACCTGGGAAATGATTTGCCCTGGTACGAAGGGAAGATTGTAAATAAAATAATAAAAAAGACAAAATAAAAATAAGTGAATAGAAAAAAGATAAATAAGAATAAGAAAAAAACAATAATTGAAAAACACTAATGCAAATTGGAGAAATGCTCTACACTATAACTGGACTAGCTGAAGTACAAACATGGGTCTTGGAGCTCATTTATTTCCTTGCAGTGACCTGGGAAATGATTTGCCCTGGTGCGAAGGGAATTTCTTATTTTTTACATTTCAGTCATTGCGAGTAGGTTGTTTTTTTTTTCTTTTGAGACGATACAGGTAGGGTTTTTTTTTGAGACAAACGATACAGGTAGGTTGAGGGGCAAACGGACAGGAGCAGACGTTGGTGGGCCGGCCTTATTGCCCGTTAGTGCTTTCTAGGTTTTGGCTCTAGTTTTGCCAGTTTGGGGCGGTTCTCACCTTTTTTTTTCTCGCTTGTGTACTCTCTACCATTTTTTGCAATGGGCATTGCTTTTTATTTCGTTCATATTCATTTTTTTGTTTTTCCGCTTTTATTTTTGATTTTTTCCTAAAAATACAATGTTTATATTATCTTATATATTTCTCACTGATTAAAAAACACATTTTCTGAAATATGTTAATGTTTTTAAAAGATGTTCATGTTTCAAAATATGTTGACATTTGTTTTAAGTGTGAATGTCAACATTTCTCGAAAAAATCACAGATTTAAAAAACAAAAGGTAAAAAATCATGTCGTTAATAAGGCCCACATTTTTAATATTTCAGAAAACATTTTGAAATTCACGAAAAAATATAATTTTGTGAACCTTTTAAAAAGAATCTTCCTTGTGTTTTATGAAAAAACATGAACTATTTTTAATTTTACAATTTAGTTTTCAAAATCCATATGCAAATTTGGCACACGGTCTATGGGAAATTGTTTCAAAGTCGGAAGAAGAATCACACACGAGAGGGGCGCTCCATGTGGCCTCATAGCGCCACCCCCCAATCGCATGCTCACGAATGCAAAAGGTTAACACTTTGTCACAAAGAGCAACACATAGGAGCTCTCGGTGAGAAGGCCTTTTCTTTGAAAGGTGACACTATCGAGCTGCGCAATGGTGGTTTTGATCATTTTCGACAAATCAAAAGGCAATGGACTTGAGTGTTCGTACTGGGCCTGAGTGTTACTGATCTTTTGTGTGTCGTAATTGTGTATACTCTCCTTGAAGCTCGTGCATAACAAGTATCTTTGCCAGATGAATACATGATATCACTTCTTTAAAGAAAAGTCAAATTCGTTTGTTAGGGTTGAATCGATTTGAATACTAAGTTCCCATAATTTGTAGCCTTTTAGTATGATGTGGGTTGTGATCAAGCTATGAGCCCCGGTTCTAATGGACTGCGTTCGTGGTGGAGATAACGAACACTTACATAGTCGTATTGCGCTACCGTTATCTAGAAGGATCTAAAAGGCATTGTCCTTTTTTTACAATGATTTCTCTATTGGTTTAGTAAATTTTTATTTGCTTTTACCTCTTCTTCTTTTTTCTCTTCCCTTCTATGTTTTTACATTTTGTTTTCTATTTTTTTGCCATCTTAAGACATGAATATCTATTAAATTTCATGAAAATTAAAAAGCAAGCACATTTTCTAAAATCTACTAACAATTTTCAAATTCATGAACATATTTTAAAATTTTATGAAAAATTTAAAGTTTGTAAACAATTGAAATTTCGTGAACCTCTTTCAATTCACAAACACAGTTTGAAATCCATGGATATTAATGTGAATATAATTTTAAAATCCTTGTTTTTCCGATTCGACCGTTTCTTAATAATATAATATTTAAAAAAATAGTGAATTCCTTTTGATTTAGGGAAGTTTTTCAAATAAAGAAATGATATTCGATTTTTTTTCTGTGTTAGGAGTTGAGTGAGCAGCAAAAAAAGCTTAGACGTCGAGTGGAGCAGGAAGCTGAGCTGAGAAAAAACTTCATGGGTCAGACCCATGTGAGTGTTATTGCAGCAATACCTCATTTCTAGTATGAAATAGGACCTTCCAATGGGTCACACAACCATCACCGGCTCGCGTCGACACAACAAGCACACATCAAACAACTTCACTCTCCTCTCAGAACAATTATCATCCCAAAAAGCAGCCCAACACAATACAACACTATCATAACATAATTAAAACCCAACTCAACGGAGATAAACCAAACTGAAAGAACTAACTCCAGTATCCCATTAGAGAAAAAAAATGGTTAAGATTTTATAAAATTCAGAAAAACATAAAATTTATGAACGTTTTAAAGTCTGTGGACATTTTTTTTAGTTGTGGAACTTTTTTCAAATCGCGAAAACTGTTTGAAAACCACAAATACTTCTTAGGTTTGCTAAAAATAATATTAAAAAACTATTTTTAGAAGTTGAAATATTTCATAATACAAGATTTTTAAAAATTAGTGAACATCTTTTGATTTAGTAATCTGGTATAGTAGGTTCTTCTGAGCGAGAAGTGGAGCAGCGGAAAAAAGCAAAGCAAGCCCGCAGAGCGGAATGAGAGCATCATGAGCCAGCCAATGTTAGTGCTATTACAACTATTCCATAGTTTTTTTTGCAAGGAATAGGAGCTTCCGATGGGTTTACACAATCAACACCGGCTGACACCAAGTACGAAATGTGTAAGGACACGACAATGACGAATCAAACTATTCCACTCTCCACTCAGAACAAGTATTCTCACCAAGAGCATCCCAACACGATATACAAAGAAAAACACGGCCACATAATAATTAAAACCCAAGCCAACAAAGATAATACCAAAATGAAACAACACACTGCAATAAACTACAAGAGAAAAAAGAGTTAATATTTTCAAATCCATGACTGTTCTATCAAATTCATGAATATATTTTAAAAATCATGAATATTTTAAATTTCATGAAAATTTAAAGTCCGTGGTCATTTAAATTGTGAACCTTTTAAAATTGATGAACACTATTTGATTCCACGAATAATTTTAAATTTGCAAAGATTTTCTAAAAATTCATGTTTTCTAATTCAATATTTATAGGGCCAGGAATTGAACAAGATCAGTGAATTCAGGGTGTCAATTACATGAACTGGAAGTTCAGGCTTGGATTCGGACAAGTTGTACGAGCTTAAGATTTTCCTCTAGTTTTGATGAACCACTGTGTTATTAAATTTCCATTTGAGATGTAATGTATTATCTATTTTTAGGAAAAAAATACCGTATTTTCAAATGACAAATGTACCATTCAAAAAATAATGTATTATCATAGTACTCCCTCCTTCCCAAAATATAAGGCACAAATGACTTTACATGGTCTTCGATGCACAGCTTTGACCGCTAATATATACCAAAATACATGGATTGAACATATATAAATGGCATCATCATCTTTGTCTTAAAAATATTTATTTCATATGTCCGTATAGTGATTTTATAGACATATAATACATGAAAATCATAGTCAAAGTTCTGTAATGAATACCAAAAAAGTCAATCGACGCCTTATATTTTGGGAAGGACGGAGTACCATTTGGTACAATGCCGGAGATAGGTGGTCATGGCCGTGGCCACCCCTAACATTAGTAATTTGTTGCTAATTTGCTTATGAACAGTGATTATATGATGTTAAAAGCTTATTTTCTCGAGAGAATTCCTTATTTAGCCCTTTCTTAAAATTTGCTTCCCTTTTTGGCCCTAAATTTTTTGTTTTTCTTTTTTGACACTCAAACTTCATTTTGTGCCTTATGTGACACTTCCGCTAGTTTTGTCTAGTAACAGTGTTAAGTCTGACCTAAGAAGACCGTTTTACCCCTAGTATAGTATGTGACTAGATTATTTACGTGCAAACGTAGAGGTAATGCGATATATTTTGTCATGGTTAAATAAAAAACAGTACTATATGATTAATCTTTTTTTAGGGGGATAAATAAATAATATGATGAGTGGAACAATGACAATCCATTTGTGCTTTACTGTAGCATATAAATTTGTAGAGAATAATATTACAGGCGATAGATTAGACCGTGAGATATCAATAAATGATATGGCTGAACTGTGTTCGCGCCTCAATTGTTGCACACGATCATGCTATTGCGTTAATTGCAATTTGCAAGAAGCCAAGAGCACATTGACTCGTTCCGAAAAATGTGTCCATCGAGTCCAAATAATTATCTAAACTACTTCCATGAATCGAGTCACTACCCATATATACGCGATTAAATTGCTGCACACGCCCATGCCATTGTCCACCTAGCAACCCGTCAGCTTTGCCCTTACTAGCTGTAGAGAATGATTTGGTGCATCGATAATTGATTGATCGTGCACTAGGCACATATATATAGGTACAAGGGGTGCGACCGGTATCTTGTCTCCTAAGATACACGTACATACAGAGAGGGAGACAGATACTACAGTGTCGCATCTGAACCCAGACCTACGTACATGTATACATGTTCAACACCCCACATGATCGAGCGTCGCCCGTGGCGCAAAGATCGGACCAAACCCCGAAAGTCGAGGTAGGTAGCCCTTCGTCATCACATCGGCGAATCTGCTGATTGGTGGGCACATGGAGAACACGAACACGACCAAGTGCGGCGTGCTCCGGACGAAGTGGATGTCGAGCTCGATGTGCTTCGTCCGTCGGTGATGGATGGGGTTGGCAGCGAGGTACACCGCGGAGGCGTTATCAAGTAGACAAGCGTCGCCTTGGTGACCTCACATAGCAACCATCGGAGTAGCTGTCGTAGCAGGGAACACTCATGACGGCGTTAGCCACGGCTCGATACTCGGCCTCGGCGCGATCGTGAGACCGTGGGTTGTCGTTTAGACGACCACGAAATCGAGAGGGCCCGAGGTAGACGCATAGCCGGAGGTGGGCGTCGAGTGTCGGGACACCCAGCCCGGTCGGCGTCGGAGTAGGCGACAAGGCTGGTGTCTGGCGAGGCCGTCAAGGTGAGACCCATGGCTGTAGTGCCACGTATGTACCGAAGTATACGTTTCACGAGAGCCCAATGGGTGTCACGAGTAGCGTGCATGTGAAGGCACACCTGCTGGACAACATCTTGAATGTCCGGACGCGTCGGTGTGAGGTCTTGAAGCGCACCGACGATGGAGCGGTAGAAGGGCGTCGGACGCCGGAGAGCCCTCAGCGGCGGACACCTTAGCCTTCGTATGACAGCGTGGAAGCGGCTTGCAATTAAGCATGCCCGCTCGCTCCGAAGCTTCGTGGGCGTGCCTGGCTGGTGCAGGAAGAAGCCGATGTGGGCGCACTACCTCGATGCCGAGGAAGTAGTGGAAACCCCAAGTCCTTGAGGGAACTTCGGTGCCGAGGCAAGCTGTAATCTGCTGAAGAAGCGGCGAGGACGCAGTCGGGATGATGTCGTCGGCGTCTGGGGGAGGTACGGTGGCGTGGCCAGTGTGGTAGACAAACAGGGAGGCATCGGACCGTGTGGGCAGGAACCCTGTTGTTGTAGGAAGGCCGCGATCCGCGGTACCAGGCCGAGGTGCTGCTTCAACCCGTAGAGAGAACGGGAGAGCAAGCACCGTGGTCCGGATAGTCGGCGTCGACGAAACCAGTCGACTCTTGACGACAGAACACCTGCTCATCGAGATGACCATGCAAGAAAGCATTAGACACATCGAGCTGGTGAACAGGCCAAGCGCGAGAAACAGCGAGTTGGAGAACAGCGCGAATCGTGCCCGGTTTAACAACCGGGGCGAAGGTGTCGGTGAAGTCCACGCCGGCGCGCTGGCGAAAACCGCGCACCACCCAACGCGCCTTGTAGCGCTCGAGAGAACCGTCGGAGCGAGTCTTATGGTGGAAGACCCACTTGCCAGTGATGACATTGGCACGGGGTGGCCGCGGGACAAGCTGCCACGTACGGTTGCGCTGCAGGGCGTCGAACTCCTCACGCACGCAGCTAGCGATTCGGATCGAAGAACTGCGCGGCGGAGGTGGGGAGCGGTGACGGCGTCGAGGTAGAAGCCGCGCAGCGTACTCGTCCGACGAGTAGCGTTACGGGGCCGCAGGTCCCGATCCGAGCCCGAGTGACCACACGGTGAGGGTGCGGCGAAGCGGCAGGAGCCGCCAAGGGGCGCGGCGGCGAGGCTGCGGTAGGGACCGCAGCGATAGGGCCACCTGTGGGGGCAGCGGCGGGCCGGCCAAAGGGGCCACGGCGACGGGGTCAGCGGGGGCGGCCGAGGAGGCCGGGCGTCGGGGCAGCGGCGGGCCGCAGCGCCCAGGAGCGCGGGCGAGCCGGACCTGGGCGCGGATGGGCGGTCCGCCGGAGGTGGAGGCAGGGACGAACCGCGCCGCAGAGACTCTGAGGGGGCGGTACTGCTGAAGCAGGAACACGAGTTCATCAAAGTACACATGCCGCGAAGTGAAAACGCGGTGAGAGACTGGATCATAGCACCGGTAACCTTTGGTGTTGGGAGGATAGCCAAGGAAGATGTAAGGAAGGGACCGGGGCACGAGTTTGTGAGGAGCAGTGGACGCGGTGCTAGGATAACAGAGACACCCAAAAATGCGAAGACCATCATAAGATGGAACTGCACCGAAGAGGAGCTGGTGAGGGGTGTAGTTCCAGCGGGAACGACAAGGGCGAATGCTAATGAGGAGGCTGGCGGTCGCGAGTGCGTCTGGCAAGAACCGAGCAGGCACGTAGGAGTGGAAGAGCAACGTGCGGACACAATCATTAAGCGTGAGAAGGACGCGCTCGGCGCGACCATTCTGCTGAGACGTGTAGGGGCAGGTGAGGCGAAATATGGTGCCGTGGGACGCAAGTAAATTGCGGACGGCGACGTTGTCAAACTCCTTGCCGTTGTCGGTTTGCAAGGCGAGAATGGGACGACCGAACTGTGTGGTGACATATGAATAAAAAGCGGTGAGTGTGGCAAGAGCGTCGGACTTGCGACGAAGAGGGAATGTCCACACATAATGAGTAAAATCATCCAATATCACCAGATAGTATAAATAGCCCGTGTTGCTAGCAACAGGGACGTCAAACATCACTATGCAATAACTGAAACAGAAGGTGGAAATGTTTGTAGACTACGCTAAAGGGAAGATTTAACGTGCTTGCCAAGGCGGCAAGCCTCACAAGTGTGATCGTCGACCTTATTACATGAGAAAGAAAACTTTGAAGAATCGGCGCATAACGGTGGAGTTGGGATGACCGAGACGGGCATGCCAAAGATCGACATTTCTTGGCGGCGAAGGCGGCGGGCGACGGGTGGTGGTGGCGCCGGAGGATGTCTTGGATAGAGCTCGTCCGGGCTATCACATCGGTGGAGCACCATCCGTGTCTGGCGTCCTTCACGAGAAAAACCGATATCGTCAAATTCGGCGGTTATAGGATTCTCACGAGCAAGGCGACGAACGGAAACAAGATTAGTGACTAAGTCGGGAGACACAAGAACATTAGACATATGCACAGGAGCGGAAGTAGAAGGAAAGACATATGACCGGCGTGAGTAATGGGGAGGAGGAACCGTTACCAGCGGTGATCTGGTGGGAGTATGAGCAGGAGTGGCAGATGTGAGGTTACGGGATGAGCGGTCATGTGAGCGGTGGCGCCGAGTCCATGTACCAGTCACCACCGCCACCATAGGAGCTCGGCGACGGGCGGAGTCAGGTCTGTGAGCAAGGCCGGGTCCCACGGCGGCGGCACCTGAGCAGGGTAGAACCCTCCGTAGGCCGGCGCGGGAGCAGCCCCGAAGGCCGGAGCAGCGGCGGCCCGTGGCGGCCGCGGCCCCATAGGCCGGCCTGGGCGGCGCATAAGCTGGCGCGACCCGTGGGCGGGCGGCAGCGAGGCACCATAGCCGCTGTATGGAGTGGCGTTCTGCAGGCGAAGAGGGCTGGTGCCCGCGGGCGGGGCCAAGGATGCCCGGGCGGGCCCGAGGGACCGGCATGGAGTACGCGTGGACGACGCCGTCCACGGGTTGGTGCCGTATGTCCATGGAAGTCACCTGCTGCTGCTTGTGAGGCCCCGGACGCTATTGCTGCTGCGGCCGCCCATGGCGGTTGCCAAGGGCGCCCGCCACCCGGCTGTTAGGGGCAGCGGAGGGGCGGGGGCGCGGGCGGAGGGGGAAGTACCGAGGCGCTGGTGGCGGCGGCTCTTGGCCTTGGCGCGGGTGGGGCGGTCGGTGGAGGGGCGCCGCGAGAGGTGCCGGCGGCGACGGCGTGGTGCTGCACACGCTTCTTGACCCCCTTCATCCGGCGCTCCTCCAACCTCAAGTACGCCACAAACATGGGAAAGGAGGGCTCCGGCATCAAGGTGAGGTTGGAGGCGGCGTTGCCGAAGTCCTCGTTGAGGCCGGCGGTGAGCGTGCTGAGGAGGAGGTCGTCGTCCACCTTGGCTCCAATGTCACGGAGCTCGTCCCGCCAGCGTCTTGAGCGGCGGCAGAGTCATCAATGGACTGGTCATCTGGTGACGATCAAAAATTCCTGCTGCAAAAATCGCGGCGCTGAAGCTTGTTGTCGGTGAAGAGGCCGTTCAGCTTGACCCACATGGCGCTGGCGTCGTCGCCGCCCGGCGACCGTGTGGAACAAGTCCTTGGAGATGGTGGTGAAGAACCACCGGATGATCGTGGCGTGGATCGCGGTCCACTCGACGTCGTCCACCATGGTGCGGGAATCCACGGTGCCATCCACGTGATCCACGAGATTGTTCTCGCGAAAGAGCAGCGTGAAGTACGTCTTCCACGCGAAGTATGTGGAGTTGGGCGTCGAGGTCACGGGACGCGTGCATGGGCGTTGATGTCGCGGATCTCGGCAGGGTCGACAGCGAAGGGTTGAAGTAGGTGGGCGTTGGAAGACATGACGATGAGATCGTGGGGAGGCGGCGGCGCGCTAAGGAGAGGCGCGCGGGCGGGGAAGCAATGGCACGGCGGGAAGAAGGGCGGCGGCGTGTAGGCGCGCAGTGGGGAGGAGGTGGCGCGCGAGGAGGAGGGGTGGTGGCGGCGGCTTGGGGCGGCAGCGGCGGCGGCGGGAGATCGCGGCGGCGGCAGCCCGAGGCGGCGGCTAGGGTTAGCGGAAGCGGGGAGATCGACTTGCGATAGATACCATGTAGAGAATGATTTGGTGCATCGATAATTGATTGATCGTGCACTAGGCACATATATATAGGTACAAGGGGTGCGACCGGTATCTTGTCTCCTAAGATACACGTACATACAGAGAGAGACAGATACTACAGGTACTGCATACAGAATCCATACTTACGTACATATACACATGTTCAACACTAGCTGCCCTGACGTGCGTGTCATTGGCTAGTGCCAAGCTAGCTAGCTTTACGTGTGCTCCAGAATCAATCAAGGTGCATGCCTGCCTGCTTAGGAAGTTAGCTTTCGTACATCTACCTATGTGCACGCTTCATACGGCCAGAAAACACTTGGCTTAGCGTCCGAGCCGTGGTGAGGAGGAAAAGAGACAGGAGTGTAGATTCCGCCTCATATATTTTTTTGTCGTTCCCACCCCTTCTTTTCCTCTTTTCTGTTCATACATCAGGGGCAAAATTATCTTTCTACATGCCATTTAACACCCTTGGATGGAAAAATGGATGAAAGTGTCACATAGGGAACAACATGAACTATGAGTGTCAAAAAAGGAAGAAAATGGTTTTTTTGGCAAAAAAAGGAAGCAAAATTTAACAAAGGGCCAAATAAGGAACTCTCTTTATTTTCTCAGTGTTTCGGCCTCCCCAACCTTTTAACATCACTTGGCCCTACATAAATTTTGCATGGCTCCGCCACTAATTTGTATGTATTGTCAAACGAACATAATAATAAGACTGTTCGAAATCAACGAGTAGCAAATATTATCCATGGGAATAGTTGTGATGAAACATATTGGGCGCGTTTGGTTAGCTGCATCATTTTTTGCCACTTTGCATACTTGTCCCGGTTGGGCCTGGCTGAGCAAATGTAGGCGAGAAACCAGCATCTGCACCTAGTTTGGTTGCTTGCATCCCCTCTAGCCTGCGTATGCCGAAATCCAAGCCCTGTTGTTTGGTTGCGGACTTTTTTGAGGGGAAACACAAGTCCGGTTGTTTGGTTACATCCAGGACAGTTGTGTGGTAACGTCCTCCTTGACGTGGTGAGGTTACCAGAGGCACACATGAAAAGAACTAAACTAGACAAAACAAACTTAGGCACAAACACAAGTCTTAATCACGCATCACAAGTTTTAAACGAACATAGTACGATAAGTTTTAAAGGAAACCCAAGTCTTAAACCAAGGACCAACAAGGAACGGACAACAAGAGCTCAGGCGATCATGGCGAAGGCGTTGTCGTGCTCCTTGCACCTGGTGACCACCTCCACGCCCTCGTCGTTGAAGACGATCACCTTCATGGTGTCGGGGGCCAGCAGCTTGAATGTCAGCATGTACCCGATCAGGATCTGGTGAACGACGGCGAAGGTGTGGCCCAACTCTGATCAAGGGTGACCCTGCCGTTGATCACCCTTACTGTCACCCTTCATGCGCAGTCGGTGTTCGTCTTGAGCTTGAACTCTGTAGGGATGGCGGGAAAGTACTTCGTGAAGTCAGAGGCAATGGCAGACTCTCCAACTTTGGAGTAAGGATAACCTTGTAGAAGTGGTTTGGTCCTTACTCTTGATGGTAGTGGCAATAGTTCCTCCAGTTGGTGCTCGGGTGATCCTGCACCGGCACTTCGACCAATGGCGGCACGACCTCCTTGCCCTTCTCCAATGGTGGCACGACCTCCTTGCCCTTGTCCATTTGCATTATGAACAACACGCAGTTCAATGGACAACATTCATTCATATCGGCCTAATGCTCCTATATTAACCCACCCTACTAATACCAGCAGCGCACTCAAACCCCCTTTGTTTCACCACCTCTCCTCTTCCACCCATCTCTCTGTTTCACCACCTCTCCCTCGCCATGAAATCCAACTCCAACCCCAACCCTTTCCCCTGGGGCATTGGATGGAGGGCCTTCTTCCTTGGATGCTCGCTCGGTGACTGCAAGAAGTTCAAGCACACCATAGAAGTGTGCTCAAACTTCAGCAGCATCGATGACATGCACAAGGAGGCTGATGATGTGATGAAGAAGGCTACGCAGGACGAGCTGAAGACACTGATTCCGGACCCAGTCAACGGCGCAATGTCATGGACATCCTGCGCTGGGCCATGAATTAGGCAGACTCCGGCGATGCTAGACAGCAGCCAAGATGGGCCAAGTACATGCAGTACAAGGCGCCTCAAGACCAACGTGCCGCGGTGTGCTGGGGTAGTATGTTCGGGTCACTGGAGGCCGACAACGATAAGGTGCAGATGGTGGCCAGGGTGAGGGAGTCCTGGATTAGGGTGTCCCCGGGCGTCCGGGCTATGTGACATGGGCCGAACTGGTGGGCCGTGAAGATACAAGATAGAAGGCCTTCCCCCGTGTCCGGATGGGACTCTCCTTTGTGTGGATGGCAAGCTTGGCGTTCGGATGTATATTTTTCTTTCTCTGTAAACCGACTCTGTACAACCCTAGGCCCCACCGATGTCTATATAAACCGGAGGGTTTAGTCCGTAGAGGCTAAGACAAATCATACAGGCTAGACATCTAGGGTTTAGCCATTACGATCTCGAGGTATATCAACTCTTGTAACCCATATACTCATCAAAGTCAATCAAGCAGGAAGTGGGGTATTACCTCCATTAAGAGGGTCCGAACCTGGGTAAACATCGTGTCCCTGCCTCCAGTTACCTTCGATCCTCAGACGCACAGTTCAGGAACTCCTACCCGAGATCGGTCGGCTTTGACACCGACATTGGTGCTTTAATTAAGAATTCCATTGTGCCGTCGACAGAAGGTTCAGTGGCTCGATTGATCATCTACAATGATGCCGTTTCGGGGGAGACTTTCCTCCCCGACTAAATTTTCGTATTCGGCGGCTTCGCACCGCGTACCAACTCGATTGGCCACCTTGAGCAGATCGACAGCTACGCCCCTGGTCATCAGATCAGTTTTGGAAATCTGAACTATGTTGCTGATATCCATGGAGACTTGATCTTCGAAGGGTTCGCGGCCCCAGCCACTGCTCTGGCCCTAGATCTAGGGCAGACTACCAGGTCCGAAGATGGGAGTCTAGAGCCCGCCGGACTCTCTGCAATTATGGATCTTGCTATTGGAGATCTGGAGGGGACTGCGTCATCGGCAAACCCGGAGTCGAACCGAGCTCCCCTTGTCACTGAAAAGCCGGACTCGCCCCCGGACTCCAGATCTGAACTCTCGAAGTCTGCGCCAAGCGAGCATGGCCAGGAGGCTCTCACCCCGGCTAGCCCCGTGAACTCTCGCTTCCCCGTCCAAACCTCTCTCTTAAACGACGCTCTTGACTTAATGTGATCCCTCGCCATTACAGAAGAATCGCTCCCAAATTACGCCCAGCCCGGACTAGGGGCTGATAGCGGGGAATTTCACGTCCCACCCACCACCCACTTCATAGCCACTATTGAAGATTTAACTAACATGCTGGACTACACCTCCGAAGACATCGACGACATGGACGATGATGCCGGAGACGAACAAGGCCAAGACCCGCCGTTTAACGGACGTTGGATGGCCACCTCCACATATGACGTGTATATGGTGGACACACCCAAAGAGGATGACGGTGACGGTAGGAAGGATCCGGTTGAGGACAAGCCTGCTAAGGCACCTCCAAAGCATCGACGTCAGCGGCGCCGCTCAAAATCGCATCGCGGAAAAGACAGAAGTACTGGCACCGGAGACAATGACACTCCAGAGAACGCCGAAAACCCCGAAACCCTTGTCGAACCAACATCCGAACAGGATGATTGGGAGAAGGGGCAAGTTAACCCCGACGATCCGGTCGGGAACAAGGACTCAGAGGATAGTAACTATTTACCAATCTCCAAGGATGATGTGAGCCTCGTTGACGAAGACTTCATCGTACCATAGGAACCCCTCAAGCAGGGGCGCTTTAAGCGCTGGCTAATCGCCACTGCGAGAAGCCTAAAAAAGAAGCAACAGCAGCTTCAAGCCGAACAGGATACGCTCAACAACAGATGGACTATAGTCCTGGCAGCCGAAGAATACGGCCTCGAAAGCGCAACAAAGAGCTGCCCGAAGTGCAAGCTACTACCACAATTTGACGACGAGACTCTTGAGCCAATATTGCCAAAGTATAAAGCTGCTGACGAACCTGACCGACCACCGCATGGGAGGGACAGAGCGGCCACTTACGTCGAACACCAGCCCGCACCTCCCCGCCGTAGAGGCAAGGAGGCAGCAGCTACGGGCTACACCTACAACCTACATAAGGACCTGGACAATAGAGCCGGTCAGACCAGATCAATCTATGGATCAAGGGGACGTGCTCCAACGCGAGAAGACAATCATCAGGCCTGGCGTGACAACCTCACCTGGGCCGAAAACCGCACACGTACTTCATACGAACAGCGTCGTGATATCGCCCGATACAGAGGCGCCGCACACCCCTTATGCTTCACTGATGAGGTGATGGAGCACCAGCTCCCAGAAGGGTTTAAACCTGTGAACATTGAATCATACAATGGAATGACAAATCCCGCAGTATGGATTGAAGATTTTCTTCTCCATATCCACATGGCTCGCGGTGATGATCTCCATGCCATCAAGTACCTCCCGCTAAAATTAAAGGGACCAGCTCGGCACTGGCTGAACAGCCTCCCAGAAAGCTCCATCGGTAGCTGGGAAGATTTGGAAGATGCCTTTAGAGACAACTTCCAAGGTACCTATGTTCGGGCCCCAGATGCCGATTACCTCAGTCACATAGTCCAGCAACCTGGAGAGTCAGCCCGGAAACTCTGGACAAGGTTCTTAATTAAAAAGAACCAAATTGTCGATTGTCCGGACGCCGAAGCCCTTGCGGCCTTTAAGCACAACGTCCGTGACGAGTGGCTCGCCTGACACCTCGGCCAAGAAAAACCGAAGTCTATGGCAGCTCTCACTGCACTCATGACCCGCTTTTGCACGGGAGAAGATAGCTGGTTAGCTCGTAGAAGCAACAGCACCAGCGACCCCGGTACCTCCGAAGCCAGAGATGGCAACGACAAGCCACGACGCAATAAACACAAGCGTCGAAGCAACAATGAAGATACTGAAGACACGGCGGTTAACGCCGGATTTAGTGGCTCTAAACCCGGTCAGCGGAAGAAGCCATTCAAAGGAAATAAAGATGGTCCATCTAGTTTGGACAGAATACTCGATCGGCCTTGCCAGATTCATGGCACCCCTGACAAGCCTGTCAATCATACCGACAGAAATTGTTGGGTCTTTAAACAGGCGGTAAGTTAAACACCAAACATAAGGGGAAAGGGCCGCCCAGCGAGTATGACGATGAGGAGCCTCGCCCACCAAACACAGGGGGACAAAAGAAATTTCTCCCCGAGATGAAAACAGTGAACATGATCTATGTCACTGACATCCCGAAGCGGGAGCGCAAGCGCGCACTAAGGGACATCTATGCCATAGAGCTAGTCGCCCCAAAATTTAACCCATGGTTGGCATGCCCGATCACTTTCAATCACAGAGACAATCCGACCAGTATCCGTCATGGAGGTTCGGCAACATTGGTCCTCGATCCAATTATCGACGGATTCCATCTCACGAGAGTCCTTATGGACGGTGGCAGCAGCCTTAACCTGCTTTATCAGGACACTGTCCGCAAAATGGGCATTGATCCATCAAGAATCAAGCCCACTAAAACCACCTTTAAAGGAGTAATACCCGGTGTAGAAGCCCGCTCCACGGGCTCAATAACATTGGAAGTGGTCTTCGGTTCGCCGGACAACTTACAAAGCGAAGACTTGATCTTCGACGTCATCCCTTTCCGCAGTGGTTATCATGCACTGCTCGGGAGAACCGCCTTCGCTACTTCAATGCGCTCCCGCATTATGCTTACCTAAAGCTCAAAATTCCTGGACCCCGCAGCGTTATTACAATTATTGGAAATATGGAGCGCTCCCTCCGTACTGAGGAACATACCGCGGCCCTCGCAGCCGAAGTACAGGGTGGCCTTATTGTGTCGAAAACTAAATCGGCAATCAAGACCTTGCACACCGTCAAACGAGTCCGGTCTACCCTGTAGAACGACAGTCCGGCTCGTCCAGAGCTAGATTAGCAATTCGGCCTCCGTCAAAGCCCCAACCTGATAGCGGCATACGTACCGTGCGTACATAACTATGCAATAAAGATACCATGGGCAAGGACGGAGGCATACTAAAAATAAAGTCCACGGTACGGCTCGACCCTATCTGGACCTTCATATTTTTCCACCTTTTTCTTCTTGTTTTTATTTTTCAGGTTCTTTACAACCCACATCAATTTCTGATGGTAACAAGGGCCCCTTTCTAGGCCCCTTATGTATACTCGATTGTTGATCCTCTTAAAGGATCATACACCAAGGTGAAAAGCGGCGCAGACGTGCGGCAGAGTGTCCAAAGGATCTTCAAGATCATCTTTCCTTTTTAGGACCTGTATACAACTTTCCCTTGTTCTCGGCATGTAAAATAGCCTTGATGCTTATGGCATCTTCTGTAAAAAAACGTTTTGACCTACCAATCAGACTATAATGGAAACAGTCTCGCCCAACCTTGTTCTGTATTGCCTTATTTCTTAATCTGTTTTCCCACTTTACGTCGGATTGGCATATACACCTCGGTATGACTTAAATCGCCAGGGGCTCTATTCAGCCATATATATTTTCGAAAACAGAAAGTCCGAACACTCTCAGAGTAGAATTCGGCGTCCTGAATACTGCATTATATGCATCGGCTCCGAATCATGTCTTTGGTCAATAGTTGGGTTGCTCGGCTCCTGTGTTTGCTACCTTACATTCCGCTAGTTCGGCTAAGATACTAAAGGGAGAACTACTGCGATTGTGTTTCTGGTTCGTCCAGTCAAGCACCTCAGTAGAGAAAGCCGAAAACTGACTGTCATGATGCGGCAAGAGCTGGTCAGCAATTCGGTGACTTACTAAATCTCTAGCGATTTCTTCCGTATTACACGAAGGACTGGCTCTTTCCAGTCACGCGCTTAAAGCATCCAAGTTCGGATAGCCGCATATGCACCAGGGGCTATCTTACAGTCCCATTGTCACACTCCTATGGCCGAGTGAGAGTGATAAAGCCGCATAGTCCGATTACCTGGTTTGCCGCACTGACACCTCCTTTATGGACCAAGACGTTGGGTCAAGTGTGGCCATGTGCTATTCCGAACACCCCCGTATTATCTATGTGGGGGCTGAAGCCGACGACTGGTAAACTCTCAAGAAAAAAATGGCCGCACAGGAGGAAAAATACTTTAAGATAAAAGGCATAAATATATTACAAAAGCCTTAGTTTATAATACAACGTCCGGGCAGTTCAGATACATTCATTCGAACATGATATCCTTCGAGCATTGACCCTCTATGAAGCGGGCACCCTCTAGGACGTCTTCGAAATAGCGCTCCGGCATGTGGTGGTCCTTGCCTCCTGGCGGGCCCTCCACTGCCACGACGGTGGCCTTCATTTTCGCCCAGTGCATCTTGACACGGGCAAAGGCCATCTGCGCACCTTCTATACATGACGACCGCTTCACCGCGTCAATTCGGGGCAGCGCGTCGACGATTCGCTCCACCAGGACGAAATAGCTGCTTGGAATGGGTTCGGTTGGCCACAGCCGGACTATGACGTCCCTCATGGCCAATCCGGACATCCTATGCAGCTCGGCCCACTGCGCCATCTGGTCATTCAACAGCGCTGGGCGCTCCTGCGCCGTGAACTGTGACCAGAATAGCTTCTCTGTCGTGTGCCCCTCCTGGGCCCGAAAGAACTGCGTGGCATCAGCGGCACTCTTCGGAAGATCCGCAAAGGCACCTGGAGCACTCTACAGTCGAGTGAGCAAGGCATACTTCTGATTGCCGAATTTACTCTATAAGAGAAAGGGCTTACCGGCCGCTTCTCTGCTCGGCTTGCTTGATCTCCTCGCTGCTCGGGATTAGTCCGCGCCTCCTTAGCCTCTTGAAGGTCCTTGGCAAGGTCGGTCGCTGGGCTTTATTCTTTTCCTCTAGGGACTTCGCACTTGCGGCGGCGTCCTTGGCGCTTGCTCCGCTTGGTCACCGCTCCTCGTATTGGCGGCAGACGACTGTTGGACTCAAGTCCTCGGCAGCTTTATCGGTGACGCCTTGTTCACCCTTGCCTGCTCCTTGGCTTGGGCAAGTTCACCCCTGAGGCTCTCGACCGCAGCAGCACTGCCTGCAATCGTACACATAACAGCGCATGAGCTTCGACTCAGAGTACGCATATTAATACAAGCATGAATGAGATATTCTGGAACATACCTTGCGCTTCATCAAACCTCTTGTTGATGTGGACGAGATCCTCATCATCCAGCCCCAGCTTATGCTTAAGCTCGGATACTTCGGCGGCCTGGGCGGTTGCTGCTAAAAGTGAAGCCTGCTTCTCAACATAGAAAATTTCATTATCTCCTCCGAATATTATTGATCCTCTGTTAGCCCTTTTTCAAAAGACAAACAGAGTCTCAGAGGCTACTATCTATATACAGGCATATTTTTCATATGAAAAGCGGCCAGGAATATTACATCGCATACCTCGAGCCTGTTAGCAGGCTAGTGAAGGCTTCGTTCAGCCCACTCTTGGTGGATTGAACCTTTTCAACCACCACACCCATCAGGGTGCGGTGCTCCTCCATGATGGAAGCACGTTGCAGTGCCTCTATCAGTGTGTTCGGCGCCTCCGGATTAGTGGAGATCGCCGCTGGAGTTGCCGCTCCCCACTCCCTTGAAGGGGGTCGCTTATTCGGTTCCTGAGCCACTTGGTTTTCCGAAACGGTGTTTGACTGGGGGCCGGACTGGTCAAGGCCCCCGCCGCCAGTCTCCATGGGGATTACTCCCCCCGTATTCTCGGTAGCCAAGGCATTATCTTCTGGCACCATTTTGGCAGCCTCCCGTATCGCTCCGTTGCCCGGAGAGAGCCTTCGGGACAACACTTCGGCGTCGTCCATGGTGATAGGCGGGGAGGCTCGCAGAGGCGACTCGCTCTCCATCATCCCCGGATCCAAAGAATTCCCCTCCGATGATTGTTGGGGGAGATCACGGGCCGGACTACATCATACAATGTGTTAATACCATAATCATAAAGACTGGACTTATGTAAGGCATCCTCAGATACTTACGATGCGGCGAGGGGCTTTGACCTGGGGTGCCACTCGGGGATCGCTTCGGCGTCCGAATCCGAGCCGTCTAAGAGGGATATTTTCCCCCTCTTGGGCGCCTCCGCCTCTGGGCCTTAGGGGGAGAATTGCTTTCCTCCCCCTCATCTTCATCTTCCTCGTGGGAGGAATAAGTTTCGGTCTCTCCGGACACCGCGTCTGAAGTACCCTTACGGCGGAGACCACCTTTGGCCTCCTTGCTCTTCTTCTTGGCCTTTTTCTCCGGCGCCTGATAGGGCACCGGGACCAGCATCCACATTAGCAAAGTATCAGCTGGGTTTTCGGGGAGTGGAGCCAGACACCTGATCCGCTCCGCCTTCTTTGTCCAGCCCTGTTTACGGGAGGGAATTCTCAGTGCACCCCCTTTGATTGATGAACTAAGTTATGTTCCGAAATTTAGCACTTACCGGGGAGGCCGGATGATTCCAGTCGAGGCCGATGTCCTTGGATGTCTCTGGCCACGACTTTTGAGGCTTGAAGAGCAGCTTCCAGATCGCTTCGTTCGTCGTGCCAAAGAATCGTTGCAGAGTCCGCAGCCCTTTCGGATTGAACTCCCACATGCGGAGAGGCCGGCGTTGGCAGGGAAGGGTTCTGCGGATGAGCATCACCTAGATCACGTCAGTGAGGCTGGTGTCCTTCTCTATGATACTTTTGATGCACTTATGCAGCATCAACACTTTGTTGGATGATCCCCAGTCCAGAACCTTGTTGGTCCACGACGCAAGCCGCAGCGGGGGTCCGGATCTGAAATCAGGAGCGACCGCCCACTTGGTGCCGCGGGGTTCGGTGATGTAGAACCACTCCTGCTGCCATGTCTTGACGGTCTCCACAAAGGCCCCTCTGGGCCAGATAACATTGGGGAGTTTGGTCACCATGGCACCGCCGCAATCCGCGTGCTTCCCGTTAACCACCTTCGGCTTCACGTTGAAGGCCTTGAGCTAGAGGCCAAAGTGTGGGGGGTGCGGAGGAATGCCTCACACACAACGATGAATGCCGAGATGTGGAGGAAGGAGTTCGGGGCTAGATTGTGAAAATCTAGCCCGTAATAGAACATGAGACCATGAACAAAGGGGTGGAGGGGAAACCCTAGTCCGCGGAGGAAGTGAGGGATGAACACAACCCTCTCACCGGGCTCTGGAGTGGGGATGACTTGCTCTTTTGCAGGGAGCCTGTGTGTGATTTCCTTTGTCAAGTACCTCGCCTCCCGGAGCTCCTTGATGTCCTTCTCCGTCACGGAGGAGGCCACCCACTTGCCTTGAGAGTCGGATCCGAACATGGCTAGAGTGTTTGGTGGTAAAGATTGAAGCTTGAGCGTTGGAGCTCGAGGATGGGAAGGCTGAGGAAGAAGAAGCCGTAGGGTAAAAAGTTGGGTCCTTATCCTCTTATAAAGGCAGTGAATATCAAGCGCCCCCTCACGAACCTTAAAACTTGCCTATTCCCAAGGGGTCGTGCGAACGGCACGGTTGGATTACCCAAACCCGTATTGATGAGAATCCCGCAATAAGGGGACACGATCTCTGCTTTGACAAGACGTGTCAATGAAGAACGCGCCTTGAAATGCGAAGCGGGAGGCTAAAAACGGTTCGAAATAATAATAAGGCCAGGCATAATGTCTCGCCAAAAAAGTTGTTAGTAGACATGACTTATTTTGTTTAAGTATTTTGCCCTTGTGGTTCAGGGTTGTAACTGTTATACAGAGCCGGATATAGTTCTCTTGTTGAACCGCTTTGGAGTATTCGGAGGAGGAACCCGCCTTGCAATGCCGAAGACAAACTGAGCGCCGGACACATCGTCATTGAAGCCTGGTTCAGGGGCTACTCAGGGAGTCCTGGATTAGGGGGTCCCCGGGCGTCCGGGCTATGTGACATGGGCCAGACTGGTGGGCCGTGAAGATACAAGATAGAAGGCCTTCCCCCGTGTCCGGATGGGACTCTCCTTTGCGTGGATGGCAAGCTTGGCGTTCGGATGTATATTTTCCTTTCTCTGTAAACTGACTATGTACAACCCTAGGCCCCACCGGTGTCTATATATACCGGAGGGTTTAGTCCGTAGAGGCCAAGACAAATCATATAGGCTAGACATCTAGGGTTTAGCCATTACGATCTTGAGGTAGATCAACTCTTGTAACCCCTATACTCATCAAAGTCAATCAAGCAGGAAGTAGGGTATTACCTCCATTAAGAGGGCCCGAACCTAGGTACACATCGTGTCCCCTACCTCTAGTTACCTTCGATTCTCAGACGCACAGTTTGGGACCCCCTACCCGAGATCGGCCAGTTTTGACACCGACACAGGGCGCTGGCGGCAGGCGACCGTGCAAGACCCATCGTTCTTGACGAAGATGATGAGGAAGAAAAATAAGATGGCTACTGAGGGAGTCCTGGATTAGGGGGTATCTGGACAGCCGGACTGTATACATCGTCCGGACTATGGAAGCGTGAAGATACAAGACTCAAGACTTCGACCCGTGTCCGGATGGGACTTTCCTTGGCGTGGAAGGCAAGCTTGGCGATCCGGATATTATATTTCCTTCCGTGTAACCGACTCCATGTAAACCCTAGCCCTCTCCGGTGCCTATATAAACCGGAGAGGTTGGTCCTTAGAAGGCCGATCACAATCACAATCATACCATCATAGGCTAGCTTCTAGGGTTTAGCCTCTACGATCTCGTGGTAGATCTACTCTTTTACTATCCATATCTTCAATATTAATCAAGCGGAAGTGGGTTTTACCTCCATCGAGAGGGCCCGAACACAGGTAAACATCTGTGTCCTTGCTTCCTGTTACCATCAACCTAAACATACGGATCGGGACCCCCTACCGAGATCCGCGGTTTGACACCGACATTTGTGCTTTTATTGAGAGTTCCTCACGCCGTCGTTGCGGGGCTCGATGGCTCTTTTAACCATAATCAACAACACGGTCCCGGGTGAGACCTTTCTCCCGGACAGATCTTCGTGTCCGTGACCGCCCTGCGGGTAATTAAGCAGCCATCTAGGAAGCGAATCGATAGCCATGCCCCTAGCCACGGATCGAAATTGAAGCCTTGAAGCGCAGCGGACATCCACGGAGACTGGATCTTGACGGATTCGGGCCTATGCTGGAGAACCTGCAGGGCAGTCCACGACAAACCGCGACTTAGACCTGCTGTTGGACAGCGTTGAGGTATCACCCGCGTGTATGGACCTAAATCCGGGCGAGCGCGTTGCCCAGGGCGAAGTGGACCTGCCCGCCGCAGCAGCACTCATCGGTGGGCGAACACGAACCTTACCTGCTGTGGTGGCTGTGAATCGAACCCCGGATCTGTATCCGGCTGTTGGTTCCGTCGCGCACTCCCGATCCGGTCGAGCAGGTTGGGCTCGGTGATGGAGTTCACGGCTGCGGATATCTTCGGCACTAGCCCTTGGCGACATGCGGACTCATTAAAGTCTCTCTCTTTGTCAGGAGGCTCTTGGCCGAACTATGTTCGACTCGAGTGGGAAGCAGGCGATGAAGGAATTCATTGCCCACCCACCACCCACTTCATTGCCATAGTCGATAATTTAACCGGCGTACTGGACTTCAAGTCGGAAGACATCGATGGAATAGATGACGATGCAGGAGAAGAACATGAAGCACCGCTCACTGAGTGGTGGACAACCACCAATCCCTATGATATATATATATATATATATATATATATATATATATATATATATATATGGCGGACACTCCGAAAGAAACCAATGGCGATGAGGCAGTGGAGGATAATCCCTCAGGGAGAAAAGCAAAGCATGGGCATCGTCGGCGCCGCTCCAAGCCCTGCCACAGGAATACCGGCCCGAGCGAAAACAATCGAATGGTGCCAAAGAAGAATACAACCCTGATCAGCCGCCTTGAGCAGGCCAAGCGAGGAGGATGGCAGGTCGGCCCGGAGAAGAGGCGGTGACGGGCGAATACAGGAGGAGGACAGCTACATGCCCCCTCAGAAGGCGAGATTAGCCTCGGCGGCCGAGTTTGGCGTGCTGAGGATCCCATAAAGCAGGAGTGCTTCAAGCGCCGGCTTATAGCCCACTGCGAGGTCTGAAAAAAGAAGCGACAACAACTCCAAGCTGATCAAGACCTACTCACGGCTAGATGGTGAAGTCACAGCGATTCGATGAATCTGGACTCGAGCACCATACGGCTGATCGGCCACCTCGTGGCCAGGATAAAACGGCATATCAGTCCGCATACCAGCTAACACCCCCACGCCAAGATACTAAGGCCTTGGGCAACAAAACAAGACAACCAAGATCGATCTACGGATCGCGGGGGCGCGCCTCGGCACGCGACGACGACCGTCACGCCGGATACACCTTCAACAAGTCCGGCCGGGCCGAGTATAGCCACCCAGAGCAATTAGACCCTCACGTAGCCACATGGCCCGACCACGCGCGCGCGCACCTCTCCGCTTCATTGATGAAGTCATGGGACAAGGGCTACTAGCAACGATGACGAGGAGCCCGACATCCAAACGGGGGACAGAAGAAATCCCCCGGTGAAAGCGGTCAACATGATCTCGCGCACGCACCCCAAGCGGAGAGCAGGCGGGCACTACGGGGCGTCTATGCGATGGAGCGATCGCTAAATTCAACCCATGGTCGACTTGTCCGATCACCTTTTGATCGTGGGATCACCCTACTAGCATCCATCACGGCGGCTCGGCGCATTGGTCCTAGACCCAATCATCGGCAATTCCACCTTACAGCGTCCTTATGGGCGGTGGCGGAACTGAACCTGCTTTATCGGGATACGATGTGCAAAATGGGCATTGACCCTTCAAGGATCAAGGCCACCAAAACCACCTTTAAAGGTGTGACTCGGGAGTAGAGGCCCATTACACGGGCTCTATAACATTGGAAGTGGTCTTGGATCTCCGGATAACTTCGAGCGAAGAGTTAATCTTGACGCCGTCCCTTTCATGATGGTTACCATGCCTTTGCTCGGACCGAACCACATTACGCTAGATTCAATGCGGTGCCACACTCGCATACCTCAAGCTCAAGATGCGGGACCACGCGGGGTCATAACAGTGAGCGAAATACGGACCACTCTCTCGAATAGAAGAACATCTTGCAGCCCTCGCGGTGGAAGTACAATCGTCCTCCTCGAACAAACCAATCCGGGCACCGTCAAGAGAGTCGGAACACCACCTGTGAGGATCATCGGGACATTGCTTTAGAGCAGCCTCTTGAGAAGAGCAGTTGCGGACTTACATAGGAGAAAACCAAGGAGGCAACGGGCTTGGCGCCTGAAGAAACACCAGTGGAATCTATTTATGATCGTTATACCTGTTTTATATATCCATCGCGGACTACCTCTAGATAAGACATGTTAAATAGTCCTATTTATCTCCGCTTAATGCATTCATTGTAAACATACGCTTAGCGTATTTTCATTAATGGGAGATTATATATAGCGTCGACTCATTATTATTATTGAACATTTTTCTTACAAATGTTTCTTTGATATTGCATCCATTACACTTTAGTGCAGTCCGTTTACCGAGGGCTTCCTATGGCGCCCGTTCTCTGACAACTAAAGTCGAACACTTTAAACGGTCGGCACCCGAACTTATAGCACTATATGCATCAGCTCTGAATCATGTCTTGGGTCTCTGATTGGGTTAGCCCGGCTCCCTTGTTTTGGTACCTTCGTTCCATTATATCGGCTAAGCTAAGCGGGGAGAACTACTGTGATTGTGTCGGTTCTTCGAGCGAGCACCTCGATGAAAGCGGCGGCCGACATGATGTGGCGAGAGCTGGTCAGCTGTTTGAAGGTCTTAAAATCCTTAAAGATTTTCCGCTTTAGGCGATAAATCGGCTTCGTCGATCTAGGCGTATATAAGCGCCCAATTGACCTTCCAGTTCTAGGGAAGCTTCGCGAAATTTAAAATTGTGAACTTCTATGTCTAAGTGAAAGTTATAAAGCGAATAGTCCAATTGCCTTGTTAAGCTCGCGGATACCTCCTTAAGGGACCAAACATTTGGTTAAAAGTATCCGGGTTTTTCGAGAACACCCGGCACTAGTTGCGTGGGGCGGAAGCAAACGGTGGCCTACTTCGTATTCTATAAACAACCGCCTGAAAGGTAATATTTTAAATCAAGCGATTGCTACATAGCACAAGTAACCGTCTTTAAAATACAATAGAGACAGAGGTACATTTAGTCAAAGATCTTGTCCTTGGAACACTCATAGACCACGAGATGGCGCCTTTCATAGCGCCATCATAGTACTTCTCGGGACAGCGATGCTCCTTGCCCTCGGGCGGACCGTCCTTCACCAGCTTCTCGCATCCGGCTTGCCCCAATGCACCTTGGCGGGCAAAGGCCCATGGGCACCCTCGATCAAGCGGATCGCTTGATTACTTCAAGCGCGGACAGGCATTCACCATCCGGCAGTCAGGGCCGAAGTAGCTAGTGGGCAGGGGCTCACCGAGGCCACATCCGGACTATGAAATCTTTCATAGCTACTTGGCCGAGCTGTGGAGTTCGACCAAGCCGATTCGATTGATCACTCGGAGGCGTTAGGTGTTTGGCTGACATCTTGGGACGAGAACAGCTTCTCCGTTGAGCTCCCCTCTTGGAGCGCAGTAGAACTCCGCGGCATCGTCACGCTGCGTGGCGGATCTGCGAATGCCCTGAAGAGCTCAGGTTGAGTAAGTAAAAGCGCCTCCTCCACATGTTTGCTTTGCACAAAATTTCTTACCCGCCGCTATCTTTTGGCCTCTGGATCTCTGATGTGCCTTCTTGGCTTCAGCCTTGGCATCTTTCATACTACAAAGGGCCTTATAGCTCGGCCTCTTTCATCTTCAGATCATGCCCCACGGACTCGAACTTCTTGCAGGGTCCTAGAGCTCTTCTTTGTACCTCGCTCACTCTAGCACTTTGCTTCTCGCTCCTTGCATTCCAAGGCCACCTTGTCTTGACCTCGAGATAAGCGCTCTCTTGAGGGCGCCACTTGGTGGTGGACCACATCACCGATCCGACACTTATAAATCGGTCTAAATACTTTTATCTATCTTTGCATACATAAGGCGGAGAATTACTCACCTTTGCTCTCTTGAGCTGCCTCTTCGTGAGGGCGAGCTCCCCTGCGGCCTGCTCCGAGTCCGCTTTAGTTAAGGCAACCTCGGTGTGCGGGCAGCTGGCAAGCAACAACAGCCTGCTTAGTCACATAAACACTTATTAAACTCCTGCGGATTATAATTGACCCTCCGTTTGGCTTTTCTTTCCGAACACCAAAGCAGTATCGAGGCTACTACCTATGGGTGGTAATTTCACACATTTTATTACTTACCTCGAAGCACAGCCGGGAGGCTTGCGAGGCTTCAGTTAGTCCGCTTTTGGCGGACAGAACCTTTGAATCACCGCACTCATGAAATCGCTGCTCGTCATCCATAGAGCGCCTCGGCGCTTCCACGGATATCCGGCGCCCGGGCGCAGCGAAATCCTCGGCACAGACGGCTCGCCCTCCCTAACGAGGGCTGCCGCGCTAAATCCGGAACCGTTAAGGGTTCGGAACGATGTTGAATCGAGAGTCCGCCTTGCTCGGCTCTCATCAGCGCGATCGCGGGGATCTTGAACCCCGCATGTCCGACATTTGGAGCTTCGCCTTGGGGTGTCTCGAGGTCACCTCCCCTGCTCGGGGAACCTTGGGACAACACCTCCGTGTCGCCAGCGAGTTGAGGAGTGGTGGCGTCGGGGCGAGTTCATCTACAGGCGCTTCGAGAGACCCATCCGAGGCGACACCTCCGGATGAGCCGGGCGGACTGCCTATATGTTCGACGTTATTAAACAACTATGAAGCAAAGTCACGATAGAGTGCGGACACTTACGATCGCGCTAGGGGCTTCCCCACAGGCAGCCACTCTTCCTCGCTATGGCTGGCCGTGGTGGAGTAGTCCGGAAGGGCGTCTTTCCCTTCTTAGGCGCCCAGCCTCCCCCTCGGGGCGGCTTTCCTCTTTTCTCCTCCCGGTCACGGGAGGTGAGTTTCTTCTTGCTTCCCCCGCCTCCTTGAAGAATCTGTTTCATCGTCATCGGGGCGGCGTGGGTATAGCGGCCTTGCGTCGAGGCCTATCCGGCCCCATGGCCCGCCTCCTCGGGCCTCTCATCCTTTCCGGATGGGCGGCTTCTTCCTCTTCTCCTTCCTCCTCTTGAGGAGAGTCGCCCTCGTCGTCTTGAATGAGGCTTAAGCTTTAACCTTCTGGCAGAGACCCTTCTGGTCCACAGGGCCTTCTTTTGGTCTTCTTCTCCAGGTGCCTTGTAGGCGCGGGATCAACATCTTGTCAAGAGAGCATCGGCTGGATCTTACAGCAGGGCAGACAGTCAATCTGCTCCATTGTCTCCACATAGTCTGATCAAATATACACAAATACTTAAGACTCCCCCATGAATGTAGTGGGAAAAACCGAATCGGTGGTAGTCCACAAACTCACGGACCTTGGGGCATGCTGCATGAAGTCCATGATCCTCGGATGTGGGAGGAGAGTACTTGAGCCTTAAACAAATCCTTCCACAGCGTCTTTGTGCTTCATGCCATAGAGCCTCTAAAAGCGTCACAGTGTTCGGCGGGGACAAACTCCCGATTGAATGCTGCCTTTGGCATGGCAGAATCCGGCGACGAGCATGACACGGATCACGTTGACAAGCAATGTTCTTGTCCTTCATGCTCTTGATGCAGGTTAGGAGTCGGTCAGCTCTGTAGGATTCGCCCCAAGTCAGGTCCTTCCTTTCCCGGGAGGTGAGCCGCATGGGGCTCCGGACCGGAACTTCGGGGCCGCCGCCCGATTGGCGCCCGTCTTGGCTCGATGATGTAGAACCACCCGATTGCCACCCTTTTACGGTCTCCGCAAAGGAGCCGTCCAGCCAGGTGACGTTAGGCATCTTGCCCACCATGGCCCCTCTACACTCCGCTTGCTGGCCGCGTACAATCTTCGGCTTCACGCAGAAGATTTGCAGCCACAGGCTGAAGTGAGGCCGGATGCGGAGGAAAGCCTCGCATACGACGATGAACGCCGAGATGTTGAGGACGAAGTTCGGGGCTAGGTCGTGGAAATCTAGCCCGTAGTAGAACATGAGCCCGCGGACGAAGGGGTGAAGTGGAAACCCCAGTCCACGGACGAAGTGGGCGACGAACACGGCCCTCTCGTGGGGTCCCAGGTCGGAATGACCTGCCCAGCGTCCGGTAGCCGGTGCGCTATGTCTGCAGCTAAGTATCCGGCCGCCCGAAGATTTGCGATATGCTTCTCCTTGACGGTGGAAGCCACCCACTTGCCTCCTGCTCCAGACATGTTTAGCTGTGCGGAGAAGACTTGGGCTTGGGCGCTGGAGCTCGAGGGGGCAAGAGTGGGTGAGGGAGTCCTGGATTAGGGGGTGTCCGGATGGTCGGACTACCATCATCAGCCGAACTATCATTTGCCGGACTATCATCATCGACCGGACTCCAAGACTATGAAGATACAAGATTGAAGACTTCCCCGTGTCCGGATGGGACTTTCCTTGGCGTGGAAGGCAAGCTTGGCGATCTGGATATGTAGATCTCCTACCATTGTAACCGACTCTATGTAACCCTAGCCCTCTCCGGTGTCTATATAAACCGGATGGCTTTAGTCCGTGGGACAACAATCACAACAACCCTTACAATCATACCATAGGCTAGCTTCTAGGGTTTAGCCTCCTTGATCTCGTGGTAGATCCACTCTTGTAAACATCCACAATATCAATATCAATCAAGCAGGACATAGGGTTTTACCTCCATCAAGAGGGCCCGAACACAGGTAAACATCGTGTCCCTTGTCTCCTGTTACCATCCGCCTAGGGCCTGCAGTTCGGGACCCCCTACCGAGATCCGCGGTTTGACACCGACATTGGTGCTTTCATTGAGAATTCCTCGTGTCGTCACCGATAGGCTTGATGGCCTCTTCAATCAACAACGACGCAGTCTGGGTGAGACCTTTCTCCCGGACAGATCTTCGTATTCGGAGGCTTCGCTGCGGGCAACTCCTTGGCCATCTGGAGCAGATCGAAAGCTTCGCCCTGGCCGTCGAGTCAGGTTTGGAAACTAAACTTCACGGCCGATATCCGGGGACTTGATCCTCGATGGATCTGAGCCACAGCCGGCGCGTCAGCGCTGTCACGATGGGCATGACCTAACTCTGCCGCGGACAGCACCTTGAGGCCGCACTCGGATCGCTCCGACTCATAGTCCGGAGCCGATCGCTCAAATCGAGGGCGGATGGCTGGACACCGCCTCGGGAGCCGCAATTCCTCGGCGATGGGCGAACACTTACCTTGTCCCACATAAAGCCCATGACTCCGAGGTGCGGACTCCTGCGGACTCCGAACCTCCTGCGCCCTGCCGGTCGAATCCGATTGGGCGCCGATCATGGAATTCACCGCTGCGAACATCTTTCAGCTTTTCGCCCTTGGCGATATCATAAATTCATTGAAGCATCTCTCGCTATCCGGAGAGCCCTGGCGAACTACGGCCGGGGCGGTTGGAGACGCGGATGACGAAGAAATTCAGATCCCACCCACCACCCGCTTCAGAGCCACCGTCGGCGATTTAACCGAAGCGTGCTCGACTACGACTCCGAAGACATCGGCGGTATGGGCGGCGATGCCGGAGACTACCAAGAACCAGTGCCTACGAGGACACCGGAAGACCACCTCGTCATCGACATATACATGGTGGACACCCCAAAAGATGGGGGCGGCGAAGAAGCGGCGGAGGCCGATTCCTTAAAGAAACAGCCCAAGCGCCCGGCGTCGTGGCGCGCTCTAAATCCGCCACGGCAAGAATGGAGATTCGGCACGGAGATAATAACACCCCGAAAAGTGCGAAGACAACTCCCTCGGCCGACGATCCGCGAGGAGGCGAGAAGCAAGCCCTCGGAGAGGCGGCGAGCGAAGAGGTCGAGGATGACAATTACTTACCTCCCTCCGGAGGCGAGGCAAGCCTCGGCGGCGACAAATTCGTCGTGCTGAGGATCCCGTCGAACAAGAGCATTTGAGGCGGAGCTAATGGCCACGGCAAACAGCCTAAAGAAAAAGCAACAACAGCTTCAAGCTGATCAAGACCCTCTTGGCCGCCAGATGGACCGAGGTCCTCGCGACGAAAGTATGAACTTCGAGCGCCCTCAAAAGTTACCCAAAGCGCAAAGTTGCTCCCCGATTAGAGGAGGCAGCATCACCAGCGCTGTCTGGCAGACCGACCACCTCGTGGCGCGATAGAGAGCGTGCAAGCCCTCCACCAAAACCGTACCCGGCATCGCTCTAAAAGCAGGAAGCCACGGGGAATCGCCGGACTTACGAGATATATTGGAGGACAAGGCAAGACAATCCAGATCTATCTATGGATCACGTGGGCGCCCACGACCCACAGCGAATACCGTCGCACGGATACAACTTCTCGGCCGGGCGAACACAGCGAGACAACGCTCTCTCGAGCTACGTCGCGATATTGCTCAATCTGAGGCGCACACCCACTATGCTTCAGCGGCGAAGTAATGGATCATCAAATCCTGAAGGGTTCAAACCCGTTAATATCGAATCCTCGATGGCACAACAGACCCAGCGGTGCGGATTGAGATTATCTCCTCCATATACACATGGCCCGGCGGCAATCTTCACGCCATCAAATATCTCGCTCAAGCTTAAAGGACCAGCTCGGCATTGGCTTAACAGCCTGCCCGCAGAGTCAATTGGATCTTTGGGAAGACACGGAAGCCGCATTCCTCGACAACTTCCGAGAACGCGTGTAATGCGACCACCGGACGCAGATGACCTAAGCCACATAATCCGGCAGCGGATGAATCGGCGAGCAATTCGGACACGGTTCTTAACAAAGAAAAATCAAATCGTCGATTGTCCGGATGCGAGGCACTCGCTGCCTTCAAACATAACATCCATGACGAGTGGCTGGCCCGGCACCTAGGACAGGAGAAGCGAAATCCATGGCAGCCCTCACATCTCTCATGACCCGCTTACATGCGGGAGAGGATAGCTGGCTCGCTTCGCGATAACAACCTCGGCAAAAACGCGGCAGTCCGGATACCAAGGACCGCAATGGCAGGTTGCGTCGAAACAAAACAAACGCCGCGTGTGGCGGCAAAGAATGAGGATACAACAGTCAATGCGGATTCGAGGCTCCAAACCGGTCAGCGGAAGAAGCCATTCAAAAGAACCACTCGGGCCCGTCCAATTTGGACCGAATACTCGACCGCTCTTGTCAAATACATGGAACCCCGAAAAGCCAGCTAACCATACCAGCAGAGATTGTTGGGTATTCAAGCGAGCAGCAAATTAATCACCAAAACAGTGACAAGGGGCTACACAGCGATGATGAGGAGAGACGGCCGCCGAACAACGAGAGGACAAAAGGATTCCCCCCTCAAGTTTGGACGGTAAACATGATATCATAGCGCATATTCCCAAGAGGGAGCGAGCGTGCACTAAGGGGCGTATCTGCGATGGAGCGATCGCCCCAAAATTCAACCCATGGTCCTCTTGCCCGATCACTTTCGATCAAAGAGACCATCCGACCGATATCCGCCATGGCGGATTCGCGCGTGGTTTTAGACCCAATCGTTGATGGATTTCACCTCACGAGTCCCGATGGACGGCGGCGTAGCTGAACCTGCTTTATCGAGATACGGTCGCAAGATGGGCATAGACCCTTCAAGATTAAACCTACAGCGATGACCTTCAAAGGCGTCATACCAGGTGTCGAGGCCAATTATGCGGGCTCGCTTACTGGAAGTGGTCTTGGATCCCGGATAATTTCCAGCGAGGAGTTAATCTTGACATAGTCCCGTTCATGGCGGCTATCACGCTCTACTCGGACGAACGCGTTTGCAAAGTTCAGCAGCGGTGCCGCATTATGCATACCTTAAGCTCAAGATGCGAGGCCCTCGTGGAGTCATCACGGTCAATGGAAATCGGGCGCTCCCTCGAGCGGAGGAACATACAATGACTCTCGCGGCAGAAGTACTGAGCAGCCTTTTAAGGAAATTCTCGAGTCCGGCCGTTAAACGACGGACCGACCAAACGCGCCCGGAGCAACATCAACCAAGACCACAGCACGTTCCGTGCATCGCAGCGTAATGCGGCCCCAACCCCAGCCCTCGCAAAATTGCAAGACAAATTCTCCGCGTACATAATTCGCCACGGAGATACCATGGGCATAGGGGAAGGCACAACCACAACAGACCAGTGCGGTTCGACCACACCAGGGGCTCCCAAGTGTGTCGCTCTTTTTTCTTTCATTTTTCTCTTTTTTATACAGAACTCAGTCCGGCGGCGAACCTGCCGAACTCATGATGCAACAGCCAGGGAAGGACAAAGGCCACGGCGAACACTCAGGTGGTCTCCATCACGAGCATTAAATTTGTTAAAATACAACATTCCGCGGCCTACCCCTGGAGGGAGACGCCTTTAATTCGTCCAATCCCTTGCTTTCCGCACTAGTTGTATCATTCCGCACTGATAGCATATCTTCTTGAATAAAATGCAGCACTTTTGCCTTTAATTGCATTACTTTATATATATATATATATATATATATATATATATATATATATATATATATATATATATATATATATATATATATATATATATATATCATTTACGACATGTTGCACCCGTGCATCTTAGTACGCCAAACACACGGGGCTTATGTCCTCCGCTTTATGGTGTGATAAAGTCCGCACACTTTCACAAGTCGGCAACCGAACTTATAGCATTATATGAATCAGCTCGAATCATGCCTTGGGTCAATAGTTGGGTTTGCCCGGCTCCATGTTTGGCACCTTACGTTTCCGTTCTATCGGCTAAGGTAGCCTGGGAGAACCACTGCGATTGCGCCCGGTTGAGCAGGTTAACGCCTCGATGGAAAGCTAAAACTGGCCAAGCATGATAAGGCGAGAGACTGGTCGCTGTTCGAGAGGTCCTTCGGGTCCTTAAAGACCTCGCGCTTGAGCGAAGTTCGGATTATGTCCGATGAAGGCGTGGATAGCGCCCCAATTCGGTCTTCGAATACTAGGGGCTTCGCGAAATTTAAAATTATAGAATTCTATGGCTAAGTGAGAGTGTTCAAGCACTATAAGTCCGGTTGCCTTGTTACGTTGTGTTGGCGCCTCCTAGATGGACCCAAAAATGGGAACAAGAGTGCTCAAGTTTATCCGAACACCCCACACTCGTGGCATGGGGGCTGAAACCGACGACTTGCCATCTCTCAGATTTAATAAGCGGCCGCATGAAGGTAATATTTTAAATTAAACAAGCGTTGCTTAGCGCATATGAACAAAGTTTTCAGCGCAGGATAACACATTGCGAATTCACTCAATAATTACATCCACAGGGCACTCATCCGCAATCTTGCGGGCACCCTTGAGGACAGCCTTATAGTAAAGTTGGGCGTCGATGCTCCTTGCCCGCTGGTGGCGCGTCGCTGATTAGCTTCTCGCATCCAGCTTGCCCCAATGCACCTTCTTGCGGGCAAGGGCCCGCGAGCACCTTCAATACAAAGGCGGGCGCTTGATAACCTCCACCGAGGGCACGCATCCACCACCGTCGCCTGAGGCAGAAGTAGCTCCAGGCATGGCCTCTCCAGCCCACGGCGGACTATGAGCCCTTCATGGCCTGCTCGGCCACCTTGTGAGCTTCGACCAGCTGCTTCAACTGGTCGCTAGGGGCACGGATGGCGGCCTCGACTATCTTGAGACCGAAGACCTTCTCCGTTGAGCTCCCTCCTCGGCTCGGTAGAATCTGGCTGACATCGAGACCTGCTGAGGCAGATCTGCAAGCGCCTCAGAGAGCTCCGAATTGGGTAAGTATCACGTAATTTACATTCACATGCTTGCTTTGCATGAAAAATGCCTTACCGCCGCTATCTTCTTCATCAATTCAACCTCTGAAGGGACTTATGGGCCTCGGCCTTGGCGGTTTAGGCACTTTCGAGAGCGAGGCAAGCTCGGACTCTCGAGTCTTTGAGTCACGCTCAAACTCTCATGCTTTTCCATGAGAGCACAGGCTCTTGCTGAACCACCGCCACCCTCGCCTCTTGCTTTTCTCGCTCTGCCCGTTCCGTGGCCGCATTGCGTTCGGCCACGGACACGGCCTCCTTGAGGCCACCACCTCGTTCGTGGCCCTGCAGTACCATGTTATCCTTGTTATTTTTTATCATAACCTAAATCCTTTTACATGAAGGTACAAATTCAAAGTGGTGTTACTCACCTTCTTTGTCTTGGAGCTGCTTCTGGCGCTGGCCGAGCTCTTGCCGGACCGCTCGAGCTCTGCTTCACGCACCGACCTCCATGATCGGTCTGGCGAGAGAGGTCAGCAGCGCAGCCTGCAACCCATATTGACATAATTTTTAGCAACCCTCGTATATCTTTTTTAGATCCTCAGTCCGGCTTTTCTTTCCGAACACGAACCGAGCATCGAGGGCTCTTGTCTATGCGGTATTACATTGCATATTTTAACTTCTTACCTCAAAGCCCGATAGAAGGCTATTGCAGGCTTGGTCAGCCCTTTGGCGAGCTGCACCTTGAATCACCGCACTCATAATAGTGCGGTGTTCTTCCTCGATGGGCGCTCTGCAGCGCCTCAACAAATGCCCGGCGCCTCCGGTTGGGCCGGAAGCCGCCGGCGTCATGGTCTTGCCCTTCGATCGAAGGGCGCTGCCGGACTCCGGAACCACTGCGGGTTCATTGTGGAGTCGGCGCAAAGTCGGAGGCGCCTTGTGGCGCCTCGAGCCTCCCGATGGGTCCCTTGAGATCCCACCTCGGCGTCTTCGGCGTCGCGAGGGTGGGCGGTCGGGATGGAGTCTACATCCGGCGAAGCCAGCGACCCTTTCGATGAAGCGGGAGATCATCACTGGCGGACTACAGGCGGTATGCGGCATTAGAATGACACTATGTGGCGAGAAAGAAATTATAAATCATTCAGGAATCCGGATGCTTACGATCTCGCGGAGGCTGGCCCTTGAAGGCCATTCTTCCTCGCCAGCGTTGATGTTGGCGGAGCTGTCGAGGAATAGTCCTTCCCTCTTGGACCCTTCGGCCTCCCAGTTGGGGAAGCTTTCCTCTTCCTCTCTCCCTCCTCTGGGAGAGAGTCCTCTTCCTCCTCCTCATTTTCGGGAGAGTCAGCCCCGAGTCGTCGGACACTGAAAGCAGGCACTCTTCGAGCACCCGTGGCCTCCTTCTTGGCCTTCTTCTCGGCACCACGTGCGGTGCGGAACCAGCAACCTCGCTAGACGGCGTCTCTTGGATTTTCGGCATAGGGCCGGACGGTAATCTGCTCCGCCTTCTTCATCGATCTGTCAAAGGAAAAGGGAAATTAAAACCCGCATAGAGTCAAACTATGGAAAACAAGTGTCCGTAAAGGGCGTAATCACTTACCTCGTCGGCTGGCCATGCTGCGAAATCCGCGATCTTGATCGCGGATCGGGAAACCGGCGCCTTGAACAGCACCTTCGGCGCCTTCGTGCGTCGTGTCGAAGAGCTTGTTCAGCGCTGGTGCTGTTCCGGATCGAACTCCATAGATTGAATGCCGCTTTTGGCATGGGAGAATCCGGCGGACGAGCATGACTTGACCACGTTAACCAGCTGAGCTTCTTCACGGCTTCTTGATACAGGTCTAGAGTCCCGTCGGCTCGTTCAAACTGCCCCATAGCAAGCCCTTCTCTTTCCGGAGGTGAGCTGCGTGGGGATGCCAGATCTAAACTTCGGGGCCGCCGCCCATTTAGGGTCACGCTCGGTGATGTAGAACCACCCGATTGCCACCCTTGACGGATTCCACGAAGGCCCCTTGAACCAAAGGGCGTTGGGCATCTTGCCCAACATGGCGCCCTCCGCACTCCGCTTGAATGCCCTTCACTACCTTCGTCTTGACATTGAAGGTCTTGAGCCTAAGCCAAGTGGGGCTGGATGCGAGAGGAAGGCCTCGCACCCACGACGATAAGCGCCGAGATGTTGAGGATGAAGTTGGCGCCAGATCATGGAAATCAGGGCGTAGTAGAACATAGCCCCGGACAAAGGGGTGAAGTGGAAAGCCCATCCATGGAGGAAGTGGGAAAGAAAGACAACCCTCTCATGGGGCCTGGGGGTGGGGATGAGCTGCCCTCGTCGGGCAGCCGGTCTGTGATATCGCTTGGAAAGGTATCTGGCGCCCGCGGTTTGGCGATTGCTCCTCCTTAGCGGTGGAGGCCAACCATTTACCTCCGCTCCGGACATGGTCGGAGAAGGTTGAGACGAGATCTTGTGAACTTGGGCGCTGGAGCTCGAGTCTTGGAGATGGATAAGCAAAGGAGGAAGAAGGCGTGGGTGAGAGGTGAATCCTTATCCCTTATATGGGCGGGCGAAGTCTTACGTCCCCACCGGCCGGTAAAACTCGCTTATCTCCCAAGCGTCACCATCAATGACGGTTGGGTTACCCACGCCCGTATTGATGAGAATCCGGATTAAGGGAAACACGATCTACGCTTGACAAGGCGTGCCAAGAAACCGCTTCACTAAATCTTGTTGAGGTGGTAAAGTAAAAACGATTCGAGTAATGGCTTGGTAGTGGTGTGACGTCATACCACGGAAAACGTCGACAGATTGAACTTGTGTATATATTATTATTCTCTCTACGGTGGAATGTGGAATTTATTTTGCGAGCGGACACTATCTGGTGTTCCCAATCTTCTATCATTTGGAGGAGGAACCCGCCTTGCAATGCCAAGCAATATACACGCGGACTTATCGTCATTGAAGCCTGGTTCAGGGGCTACTCTTGAGGAGTCTGGATTAGGGGTGTCCGGATGGCGGACTACCATCATCACCGAACTATCATTTGCGGACTATCATCATCGACCGGACTCCAAGACTATGAAGATACAAGATTGAAGACTTCCCCGTGTCCTGATAGGACTTTCCTTGGCGTGGAAGGCAAGCTTGGCGATCTGGATATGTAGATCTCCTACCATTGTAACCGACTCTATGTAACCCTAGCCCTCTCCGGTGTCTATATAAACCGGATGGCTTTAGTCCGTGGGACAACAATCACAACAACCCTTACAATTATACCATAGGCTAGCTCCTAGGGTTTAGCCTCCTTGATCTCGTGGTAGATCCACTCTTGTAAACATCCACAATATTAATATCAATCAAGCAGGGGCGTGGGTTTTACCTCCATCAAGAGGGCCCGAACACAGGTAAACATCGTGTCCCTTGTCTCCTGTTACCATCCGCCGGGCCTTGAGTTCGGGACCCCCTACCCAAGATCCGCGGTTTTGACACCGACAAAAGGCAAAGGAGGAAGAAGGCGTGGGTAAAAATGGGAAATCTTATCCCTTTATAGAATGACGAAAGCGGTGTGCCTCCCCACTTGCCTTCGTTAGGAATCGCTTGCTTCCCAAGCATACGATTGATGATGTGGTGGGATTACCCGTACCGTATTGATGAGAATCCGTGATAAGGGGACACGATCTCCGCTTTGACAAGGCGTGTCAAAAACCGCCGCAATATGCGTTGTGGCTGGTTGTGGGAAAACAGTTGAATAATGACTGGCCGTAATGACACGTCGCGTTGCCTAAAAAGTTGTCGGTGATTGCATTTGTGAAATACCATTCTCTACGGTGGCATGTGAAGATCATTTTGTGGATCCGGACCGCGGTTCAAGTGTTCGATAACTACTTTGGAGTATTCGGAGAAGGAACCCGCCTGCAATGCGAAGACAAGATCGGCACGGACTCATCGTCATTGAAGCTTTGGTTCAGAGACTCTTGAGGAGTCTGGATTAGGGGTATCGAGACACCGAGACCGTATACATCGTCCGGACTATGGAAGCGTGAAGATACAAGACTCAAGACTTCACCGTGTCCCGGGTGGGACTTTCCTTAGCGTGGAAGGCAAGCTTACGTCCGGATATTATATTTCCTTCCTTATAACCGACTCCATGTAAACCCTAGCCCTCTCCTGTCTATATAAACCGGAGAGGTTGGTCCTAGAAGGCCGATCACAATCACAATCATACCATCATAGGCTAGCTTCTAGGGTTTAGCCTCTACGATTTCGTGGTAGATCTACTCTTGTACTACCCATATCTTCAATATTAATCAAGCAGGAAGTAGGGTTTTACCTCCATCGAGAGGGCCCGAACCTGGGTAAACATCTGTGTTCCTTGCTTTCTGTTACCATCAGCCTGAAAACAATGTGACTTCTCGGGACCGCACCCACGCGTGCAACCGCCCACGCCCACGTGTCTAGGGTTGTATCGCGCGGGCCTGGCTCCACAAAAAGGGCCGCTTTGCGCGTTCCTCTGGATGCAGGTCCAGAATTGTTTTAATGTTCATACTATGCAGACCCAACAGTGAATGCGGGTAAACAAACAGGACATTTTCTTCCCGCGCGGACCTAACTGAGGTATATACAGCCTACCAAACACGTCCATTGTGTCTGATGTCTCTATCAGAAGGATTCAAGCTTACCCTGCAGCAGACCTACATGGGCACGAAGCTATGGCGAACGAAGCCGCTGCGCACGTGAAAATCAATAAGCTGATGACACGACACGCCATGTGCGGTATGGAACGCGTCTACGGAGCGTAGAGGCGGCCGAGACGCCGATGCATGACGCAGTACGCGCGTGTCTGGCCGTCGGTCGCAAACTCCGGGCCGGACACCGCGCCCGGGCTCGCGAACGCCGCGAAATCCGCCGCAGGACCGCCAATCATCGCAAGAAAATTGAGCGGCTCCGGCTCACCCGACCGACGGCACCGCAATGATATGAACCCGGCACACCGCTACACCTACACACACATGATGACGCCTCACGACACATCGACACGCGCCCCCGGCTCCTCCTGGACTACGGCGCAGCGGCCGACCGTGAGCCGGCCGTGCCGGCGCCGAGGATCGCCGCGCCCGCACTTACGCGAGGTTCCGGGAGAAGCACGGCGGTCTCCCGGCGAGCGGCGACGCCGCCGCCGGCGCACGGCATTATTACTGGGTGTGCCGTACGGGCTCACATGCGCGCGCGACCGATCCAGCAGAGCAGGCGGTGGGGATCGCCGCACACACACACCCACACACACACACACAGTCTCGTGGCTCCTTTCCGGCAATGATTAAACCGGCTTTCCCGACTGTTGCTAGCTCCTACATGGCCAGGACACGGCGCCAGCTCAGGCCAGGCCATGGCAACGGCGAGGACGGACGAACGGCTCGTTAAGGTTCTTCGTCCTCCACAGCGTCCGGCAAAGCAAAGGGCTGTACAGAGCCGATAGTCCTCGCCTCCTCGGCCATCTGAAGCCCCTCATTAACTCTCCGTACGTACTAGGAGTACGTTTTTAGAGTGAGCGGTTGCCTCCCGTCGCCATCGGCATCGCCGTGCATAGCACAGTCAGCCTCGGCTCACCACCGCCCCTCGCTCGCTCCATGGAGTTACTCAACGGCGGTGCAGGCTGGAAAGCAGTGCAAAGTGCAAACTGAACGAACCTTCTTGAGGTACCGTTCATACTAGCTCCACACCGTGGAGTACAGATCCCAAATGAAGGAGCGAGCTGTGATAATTCTGTAAAGAGGAAAGGCTAACTCATTTTCTGGAGCTCGTGAGTGTGCCCGCACTTGTGCCTAGCGCCGCCCCTAGCCCTAGCCAGCCGGCCAGAGAGGCAAAAACCCTTGTGCGGTCAGGCGTGCGCACACGTCGAGCCAGCCACCTTCGTGACAGACGGACGAACGTGCGAATAAATTCGACAAAGGACCCGTCATACGGTCATGGTACTATTTGACAGTAAGCAGCGCCGCTGCGCGCTGCCGACGCGTCCGTCCGTCGTCACAGGCCATCGACGGATCGAGGAGGGTGCATGTGCATGCATCCATTCGGGCCACTGCACCAGAATGGACGCGAGCGTGCAGGACGAAGACCATACTGCTCGACGACGACGGTTTGGACGACCACTGTTCCACGGGCAGGCCCAGGCCCGCGCCCAGCATCCAGCACACTGCAGCGGCGCATGAAGGCGTGGCGACACGCATGCGCGCCACGGAGCAGAGGCGGGGGCCCTGGTCGACATGGCAAGGCCGCTTGAACGGCCATGGATGGCCGAGGCGAGAAAAGCTGAGGGGTCGGCGTCGCGTTAATGGCCAATTACTCCAACAGACGCGGTCGATGCAATCCGTGCAGGCCCGATCCGTGACACCAATTCCGCGGAACCCTGAGAGAGGGGAGATCGCGATCGCGTCGCGTCGGGTCGCAACCAGATCCACTCCTTCGCTGCACGTCGACTAGCAGAGGAGATGGGAATTTATCTCTGGAAAGAAGCAGCAAACGGTATTTTCGGCTCGTCATGTCAGCAGCTCCGATCGGCATCATGACCCGGACCGTTGTCAGCGGGAGCTTTCGTCCTCTTTCAGGAGCGGGAACATCTGTGCAGCTCAGGATTCAGTACGCTAGTACAAGCCTACTATAAACTGCTGGTAGATGGATGGATAGATGGTGCCCGAGTTTTACACCGGAAGCAACGGCAATCGGCTGGAAAAGCGGCATCACCGCAGCTGTTAGGCTGGTTGTAACGGGGAGTATCATATACTAGTATCATGCATATGATCTTAATGATCTTAGTGTATTATCTACTCCTTAACGTAGTATCGTATATTAGTATCGTGAAGATCTTATTTATTATACGCATGCATGTAAAAAGTAGTATAGCATTTAATATGATACGGTATCGTGATATGATCTACACCTCTCTTTTCTTTCTTTAATCTTTAACACTCATCAAATTCGCTTAATTGGCGTGCGTGATCTTACTAATGCATGATCTACCATTACAATAAAGCCTTAGCAGTGGAGTGACTAGTCGTAGTGGTAGAAATATATTAGTTCAACAATTCAACTAGGAAAAGGAGGAGTAAAGCTCACACCTTGCAGTGCTGGTCCACACGACGATCGATGGAGCAAATCGAATGCACCAACGCTGCAAATCGATTCCCATGCCCGGCATCGCAGCTGTTGCTGCAGATCGATTCCAACAATCAGCAGGCTCACGGGATCACAGTACACAGTACGAGTACATTTCATGTTCCCTTGTTTTTCATCAGGTGCCGCAAAACTACATGTATGCACACATGATGTTGTTACCGAGGGGGGCTCGGTACTCGGCCATGTCACGTCAGGGTGGGTTTCTAGTTGGAAATTATTGAGTTAGGTGCGAAGAAGGGCACTGCGCAGATTCGAGGACCGCATTCAGAAAGACGAAGTGATGATTCGGAAAGAGGAATTGATGAAACGGCATTGATGGCACAGAAAGCTCTAGGTGACCTCTAAACCCCGCCGCCAGCCCATGCAATGCAACAAAGGTTAACTCGGGGTGCAATTTCTCGCCGTGGTAATGGTAGTAAGAGCGATTCCAATGGGCCGACCCATTTCGTCCGCCTGCGTCCGTTTGGGTTGGCGCGGACAAAAGTGGCGGCCCAACGCACTGACCCATACCTAAATCACGTCCGCGTCGCGTCCGTGTCGGCGACGACGGCGCCCAAATTTCGCCTCAAATGCGTCGGTAGCGACGACGCTGAACAACGCCAGCGCTTTCTCGCTGTCGCGCCGCGTCTCACATGGCGGCCGTCGAACTACCCGCGCCCCACGCAGTCGACTTTAATTTATGACCACGGGCCGCGCGTCGGACGACGCTCGTTCTTTTTAAGCCGACCGTGCGGCGGGTCGCCCTCATCAAACTTCGCCGTCCACATCCGCCAAGCTTTGCTCACTCGTCGCCGCAAACCCTAGCCACCACAACCACGGCGAGATGGGCCTCTTCTCCCGCGTCGGGCGGCAAGGCCAAGGGCAAGGCCCCACCACCCTCCCCTCGAGTTCCTCCCGCCTCCACCGCGCGCCCTCACCGGCGAGGCGTAGCGTGAATGTGCGAAAGCACCAGCGGAGTGGCATCGGCAGACCGCCGATCTGCCAGATCCCGACGTGACCTGCCGCACGATCGCATCGATCCGAATAGGATCCAGTCGGCGTGGCGCCATGACGGCTCGGGCTCCGCTGAAGAGGCGCGGCGCCGGCGGCCTGCTGACGCTGAGCAGACCCGCGAGGCCTCCTCGCGATCGACTCACCTAAGCGAAGCGAGTGGTTCGCCTTCGAGCACGAGGAGGCGAGGCGACGGGGCATCCGCGAGGTCGACCGGAGCTCGCCGCCACCGGCGCTCGTCGTCCGCGAGGAGGACCAGGCGGCGAAGGATGCCTGCCAGGCGGCCCTTGTGGCCGTCTACCGCGAGAGGGAGGAGGACGAGCGACGCAGGGCGGAGGTGGAAGAGGAGGCTCGGTACGAGGCAGCAATGACGCAGGCACTTGCCCTCTCCGCGGCGGGCGACAGCATGGTGCCGCCGGTGGCCCCGCCGTCCCCTATCAAGCCGGAGCCCGAGCGGGAGCCGTCCCCCATCGAGCGCCACTCACGGGCGGGAGTAGTCGCGCGTGTGGTATGCTGTCAACGTCGCCCGATGGGATAGCGACGCCGGCACAGAGGAGGCGTACCTCGAGCACCGGCGCACGATCCGGTGGCGAGGCGCCCATGACGGCGAGTACCTCGAGATGCTCGGCGCGACCTCAAGGAAAAGCAGCGCAAGGCCGAGGAGGCGCGCGAGTCATGCTGGCTGCAGACGCCGCACCCCGCAGCGCGGCATTGCCCGACATGACGGCGCTCGAACACTGGCGTTCGCTGGGCGGGCAGCGCCGGCGCTTCGTCGACCTCACGGACCCCGAGGACAACGACGACGACGCCTAGAGCAGCGCGCCGCCTCGTAGTTTATGCTATTTTTATTTTTTTTAAATGCAAATGTGGACGTGTGGACTCTCGCCGGCCTTCATGGCCGGCTTTAATGTTTAATTAATGTTGTTTCTCTTTTTGAATATGCATGTGTTCATTTTTTTCTAGCGCCATCAAAATGGGTTCAGGCCAGCATTTGGCACACGCGCCGGCCCAAACGCGGAAGCGGACATCAATGTCCTCCTGGCCGACCCAAACGGACGAAAAACGGACAAAATCGCCGTCCGTTTGGGTCGGCCCGTTGGAGTTGCTCTAAGAGTATCTCCAAACCCCGACTCTTAGAGCATCTCCAGCCGTTCGGCCCTCCACGGGCTTGAGATAGCGTCGCCTGGGGGCGAACCGGCGATAATTTCGGCGTGGGACTGATCGGGTTTCCAGCCACCGCACCTAGGTCGCCCCCAGACGCCGTCTTTTGAAACATAAAATCGGCCAAACACGACACAATTTCGTTCAAACTAGGTGATTTCATTGATATTTGTACAAAAACTTTAAAACACAAACTAAAAACGACAACGGCCCCACCCACCTCCGCCTCCCGTCTTCTACATGTCGAGGAGCCTGTAGAACCGGGTGTCGTCGTCGTCGCCTTCATCGTCGCCGTCGTGCTGGGTGCCGCCGCCGTCCCTGCTGCACCCCTGGCCAGCGTCGCCGATGCGCGGGGGGTTGGACAGCCCAGGCGCTTCCTCGTCGTCGCTGTCGAGGACGACGACGCCGCCCTCCTCGTCTCCGCGGTGCCGAGCGGCGATCTCCTCGAAGGCCCGGCGCTGGCGCTCCATCTGCTTGCGGATGTAGTCTTCCTTCGCCCACTTGAGGGCAGCCTCGTCGGCGGTGGCCATGGCCTCGTGCTCCTTCTTCACGGGGAGCAAACCCGGCTCGATCTTCGACCTAACGAGGCGGTAGGAAGAAGGAGAGGACAGATCGCTCTCATTGATGACGAGGGCGCCGCCGCGGGTGCGGCACCCAAGTGGCGTCTCCTGCGGTTCTGGCTTGATGGGGCGGAGCGCCGGCGAGTCGGAGGAAAGAGAGCCAGAACCCGACGACGACGAGGTTGCCGTCTCCTTTTGTCGCGGCGCCCAGGAGCTGCCGCAGCGGCGAGAGAAGGAGGGGGCGCCAGGTACTCCAGGCGCGACGTGTTGCCGGCCTCGATGTCTCGAGGACGGCCTCGAAGGTGCGGCCTGGGACGCCCCACCATTGGCGCCGCCCCTCGAAGTTGAGGCGTCCGCGGGGCGCGACGCCGTTGGTAGCAATGATCTGCTCCTCGTGGCGCCGCTCGAAATACGCCATCCACAGCGCATTGTTGTCGGGGGCGTACCTCGGCTGGTTCCGCCGCGGATCTGGCAACGAAGACCGGATGCGCGCGATTTCGGTGCGCCAAGCAGCTCCGGTGGGCGTGGGTGGCACCGGGACGCCGCCGGTGCTGAGCCTCCAGGCGCCCGGCACCCGCATGTCCGGGGCGCCGGGTAGTCAGCCTCGTAGAGGAGGCACGCCTCGTCCCCGTGCAGATGGCGGCGGCTGAAGCCGTTCGCTGCCGCGCCATCGCCTGGGAAGCGCTCGGCCATTGTCGTCGGCGGGGTCGAGAGTGGGAGAGAGGGGTGTCGGCGGCGAGAGGTGCAGAGAAGGGTGTTGGTGGCCAGAGCTTGTGCATTCACCGGCGAGGGTGGAGGGCTTTTATAGCCGCAGATGGGCGGTGGGAGAGCTGCCGTCGTGTGCCGCGTGGAGGCAGCGGGCGGGACACGCGTCGCCGCGCCTTCACTGCGCCGCCCGTGAGGCATCAATGGAAGGCTGACCGGCACGACAACCTTGGGATTGATTCCCGCAGAAACCGAGACGATGAGGACGATGACGGTGGTGAGTCGCTGACTCGCCAGACCCACTCCTTTTCGCGCCAAAAACATTTCCCCCGGTGCCCCTCAGTGCGCCAGGTTCGGCCTGGGTTCGCCGGCGCCAAATTAGGCCCTAACCTGTGAAAATTGGGCTTCTGGGGCGCGACTGGGCCGAATTTTCTGCGCCGGCGACGAAAAAGGGCCCTGAGGGGCATGTTGGGGGCGCGGCTGGAGATGCTCTTAAACCTATAGTATTCGTCCGAACGAAGCTCTCCCGACCCCGGAAGCCAGTCAATGTCGACCCCATTGAGGGAGTCCTGGATTCGGGGGTCCTCAGGTGTCCGGACTATTCGATATGGGCCGGACTGATGGGCCGTGAAGATAAAACAGAAGAGTATCCCCAGTGTCCGGGTAGGACTCCTATATGCGTGGACGGCAAGTTTGGTGTTCGGATGTACTATTTCCTTCTTCTGTAAACCGACTCTGTACAACCCTAGGCCCCTCCGGTGTGTATATAAGCCGGAGGGTTTAGTCCGTAGGGGCGAGCAGAACAACCATAGGCTAGACAGCTAGGGTTTAGCCATTATGATCTTGAGGTAGATCAACTCTTGTAACCCCCATACTCATTTAATACAATCGAGCTGGATGCACTACTGGAATCAGGATCTTTGCCGTCAGCCGGTTCTTTGCCGTCCGCTAGGTGATGGCAAAGAAGGTCTTTGCCATCAGGTTAAATAAAACTGACGGCAAAGATAATGTTTGCTGTCAGCTACCTCGTTGCTGTCTGCTAGCTGACGACATAGAAGCTCTGCCGTCAGCTAGCGGACGGCAAAGAGGGAGGGCGGCGAACTAGTGAGGGCCACCTAACGGCCACTTTCCTTGCCATCTTATAGCGTACGACAAAGAATCTTTGCCATCCGCTAGCAGACGGCAAAGAAAGTGGACAACTAACGTCCGTTAGTAAGGCTCTTTGCCGTCCGCTAGCACAAGGCAAAGAGCTGTGACCTAAACTAAAAAGTGGCCAGCCCCATGTCCCTCTCTCTCTCCCCTCTCTCTCCCTCCCTCATCACACCCGCGCCGTTGCCCCTGTGCCTGAGCCGCCCCACTTGTGACAGCGCCCCCGGCCGCCCGGCGCCTCTCGTCCACCCCACGGCCGCCTCGGCGCCCTCCCTCAACCCCATGCCTCCCGCCGCTCCAGCGGCCCCTCCTCCATCCCAGGAACCCCCTGCCGCGCTTGAAGGTGAGACATCATTTTTTTTATTTTTTAGATTTAGTTTAATTAGGTTTAGCTTAATTTATGCTTGGTTTAGTTTAGGTTTTGTTTCTGTTTTTAAGGTTTAGATTTAGTTTAGTTTAGGTTAAGTTTATTTGGTTTAGTTTAGGTTAAGAAGCAAGAAGAAAGATGAAAAAAATAAGAAGAAGAAGAAGAAGAAGAAGAAGAAGAAGAAGAAGGAGGAGGAGGAGAAGAAGAAGAAGAGAGAAGAAGAAGAAGAAGAAGAAGAAGAAGAAGAAGAAGAAGAAGAAGAAGAAGAAGAAGAAGAAGAAGAAGAAGAAGAAGAAGAAGAAGAGGAGGAGGAGGAGGAAGAAGAAGAGTAGGAGGAGGAGGAGGAAGAAGAAGAAGATTAGGGGTACATCACCGACAAAACCGGGTCAAGCGGGTTAGGGGGTTCCTTTGTGTCGATGGAACCCTAAATAGCAAGTATCGTCGGTGCGAGATACATGTGGTCGTTGGTGTCGAACACTACATCCACGTCCCACAAGTGACGCCGGCGTCCGGCGTCCCACAACAACAGTTCTCTGCGACGGTGGCGGTCGAACACCATTGTGAATTTGTCTTGCAACCTCTGCGATGACGATTAAAAGCCAAGTGTTGAAACTTGAAACACCAAAACTGACTCAAGTCGGTTTGGTTGTTTAAACTTTCAAAACTTGGCTTTAATCCTCATCGCAAAGGCTGCCAGCCAAATTCGCCAAGGTGTTCGACCGTCATCGGCCACCAGAACTATTGTTGCCGGAGGCCGGGCGCCCGCTTCACTTGTGGGATGTGGATCTAATGTTCAACGCCGAGCGCCACATGTATCTCGCACCGATGATACTTGCTATTTAGGGTTCCATCGACGCCGAGGAACCCGCTAACCCGCTTGTCCTGTTGTAAATATTTTGTTAGGTTGAGGAAAAAATAAAATTGCTATGTTACACATATTTCGATTTAAATGTGCAATTTTTTCGTCGCTGGGAGGGTCTAGTGTTCGACGAGCCCCGCCCTTGCGTTCGTGGGTGAGCACAAATGACATCTCCTCCTCCTCCCTTCATTTGCTCTATTCCGGTCTTCGTGCCGATGAAACTTGCTAGCTATACGTGTCTTCAATCATCAGTATGCGTGACCACTATGCGTCTCCCGTTCGAAAGGGTTACATCTATAAATATGCATGCATTTGCATATTTATAACAGTGATTCTTTCGAATTGTCCAACGTTATTGATGGACAGCCCGAGTATGTGTAGATTGGGTTCGTTTTCCCATATGCTCTGCTCCGGATCCGATGCAGAATTTCGTCGATGCCTCCTGTTGTTCTCCGGTACACATCCTCTCTCGCTATTGCCGAGACGTGTATCGGAGAACAACGGGAGGTGCTGCCAAATTTTGGCGGATCCGAGCAGAGCATGGGAAAACGAACCCAATCTACACATACTCGGGTTGGATTAGGACCTATCTTTACCTATTAGCGTCTAGGTTGCATGGACGTAATAAAAGTGACAAACTCCATTAAGTGATGAATATATATTTCTTATGTGTGCAGTAGCTAGGCAAGATGACTGATCGTGCGTGGATGTACACCGGTCACACTAGTCAGAAAGACATGACCATTGAATGGTTAACAAAAACCAAGGGGTTTCTGAGAGATGCATTTGCAAATTGACAAAGGACAACATGGTGCCCCTGTGTCGGTGCAACAATTGGCACAAGAGGACAAAGGATGAAATGGGCAAACACCTGTAGAAGATGGGTTCTACGCCAGATTATACGGTGTGGACATTTCATGGCGAGTCTGCCCCACGTGCCAGAGCTGAGGTGCTTCGTCGTCCCACCGACGAGCATGGTACCGGGATGCAAGACATGGTGCAAGACGATGAGATGAAGGAATCTGCAAAGGCCTTCAATGAAATGTTGGAGTCTTCAAAACTTCCTCTCCACGAGCACACTGAGCTTTGTCAGTTGGATGCCATCTCACAAATAATGGCTCTGAAGACTCAATTCAACTTGGGCAGAGAATGCTACGACGCAATGATGACAGTATTTGGATGTTTTCTACCCAAAGGCCATGTACTACCTACAAACCTGTACCAGTCAGACAAAATCCTCCATGCTCTTAAGATGCCCTATGAGAAGATACATGCCTGTGAGAAAGGATGTGCCTTATTTAGGCTTCAGTATGCGGACTTGAACTATTGTCCCATTTGCAAGTCATCCAGGTATGTTGTGGTAGACAACGGTATGGGTGAGAAGACGCAGACCAAAATCCCCGTTAATGTTCTTCGGTATATCCAATCGTACCAAGACTTCAACATCTTTTCATGGTCGAAGAGACGGCCAGACAGATGACATGGCACAGAATGGGCAAAAGAACCCAACTAGATGCAGATGGGAAGCTGATGATGGTGCACACATCGGACGGTGAAGCATGGAAGAGCTTCGATGCATTACATGATGACAAAGCGGAAGAATCCGAGGCATCCTCGAGTCGGCATCAGCACGGATGGGTTTAGTGTGTTTGGTCTGACGGCAGCCCAATACAGTTGTTGGCCCGTATTTGTCTTTCCACTCAATCTCCCCCCCCCCCGGACAGATTATGCAAAGAAAGAACATTTTCCTGACGTTGATAATTCCAGGGCCCAACTATCCGGGGAAGATTATGAATGTGTACATGCTGCCGCTGAAGGACGAATTGCAAGAAGCCTGGGATAATGGGTTCAAGACATACGACGCTTTTAGCAAACAGAACTTCATAATGCGTGTCTGGTACATGTACTCGAAGCATGACTTGCTGGCGTATGCGCTATTCGTTGGCTGGTGTGTGCATGGAAGGTTCCCATGCCCCATATGCAAGGGAGCTCTTGAGTTTCGTTGGCTTCAGATAGGAAGTCAAAGGATAATACTAAGGCTAGAGTCGATCTGGAGGCGCTATGTGATAGGCCGTTACAAAACATGAAAGAACTGAAAGGAAAGCAGAACTGGACGAAGGCAAAGGATGGTTCAATCTTGGAAGGCCAACTATGAGTGAAACTATCTTGTGGGTGCAACAACAGTTGATGTTCCCAGATGGGTATGCAGCAAATCTAAAGAGGGGAGTGAGTCTTGATAAATTGAAGACATTTGGTCTCAAGAGTCATGATTGGCACATATGGATTGAGCGGGTAATGCCGGTGATGTTGCGTGGCTTCTTTCTCTGAGGATGAATGGCTAGTACTGGCAGAGCTGAGCTATTTCTTCCGTGTTCTTTGTGCAAAAGAACTATCGCCTGGCCTGCTAGAAGAAATGGAAGAGTTGGCGCCGGAGTTGATCTGCAAGTTAGATAAGATCTTTACGCCGGGCTTTTTTAATCCAATGCAGCACTTGATTTTGCATCTCCCAACCGAGGCAAGATTGGGGGGCCCGTGCAAAATCGTTGGTGCTATGCAACTGAGAGGATGCAGAAGACGCTACGAGCAAAATGTAAAAAATAAATGTAGAATTGAAGCATCGATGGCTGAGGCATTCATTAGTGAGGAGGCGGCAAACTTCGTGATAGCACACTACGAATCCAAAAATCGTCATTTGCATAATCTGAAGCCTCGGTACAATGCTGACGGCCCTAAAAAGGGTGGCTCCAACCTCAGCATATTCAAAGGGGATCTCGGACCAGCCGGTGCTTCTTATTCCTTAATGTTGGATTTCGAAGAATGGCAGATCATTTCATTGTATATCTCAACCAACCTAACAGAAGTGCGGCCGTACATCGAGTAAGTTCTCGGTACATTGTTTCACAACTTCTAATTCCTTTGAACTGCTCTTATTCCCGGATAAATTTGATACAGTCGATATGTCGCCAAATTCTTGTATGGAGCGGTGATCCAAAAGGATTCCGTCGAAGAGTTTAAGCTTCTGGCAAAGCATGGAGGTGGCTATCCCGATTTCATCTCTTTGTTCAAACAAACGGTAATTTCCATTAGACCATTTCATTTCTTCATCTAATTTGTGGCTAATGCAACAATCCCTTTCGTATTAAACTTGTAGGGTAATACAGAGTCTATGGACGCCGAATTGAGACAAGTCGCTAATGGTTTTGACTTTAAGGTCCGTTCATTTGAAAAATACGATATCAACGGGTATCACTTTCGTACCTATGGCAAAGAGCTATCTATGGCCGACCGAAAGTCTACAAATTGTTATGTCTCCGCTATCGGCGAAGGAGATACCGAGTATTATGGAAGAGTTGAAGCAATTTATGAACTTAAATTCTATGGTGCAAACCCACCAAACATCATAGTCTTCAAATATTATTGGTTCCAGTCGAAGGAGACTAGAAGACTCATGAACACTTAGGGCTAGTGAAAATCAAACAAAGCACCCATTTGGATCTTCCTGATGTCTATATTATGGCTCAACAGGCAACCCAAGTTTTCTATCTACCGTGGGCCTGTCAAAGTGATCCAAATTTCAATGGTTGGGATGTCGTTTATGAAGTGCCACCACGTGTTAGACCACCTCCTCCAACGAAGAGGATTATGAACCTCACATTAACCCAGACACATATGAAGGAGAATTCTTCCAAGAAACACGTCTTTCCAAAAAACGTTTCAAGAACCGCTCTACTTCACCCCAGAACATTGAAGTAGACAGCGACACTGAACCCGACTTCACCCCTGAGCCGGAACAAGAAGAGCCTGAACTAGAAGAGGTTATTGTTGCGGTGACCTGTCAATGCTTGACCAATTACATAAAGGTGGCCTTCCACATGATGATGCATTTATTAATAATGATTATGAGCACGTCATTACTGATAGTGATGATGATGATGCATTTATTGACCCCGGAGTATTTATTGAACCCGACGATCCAGATTATTATTAGGTATTCAATTTTTTATGTTGTACTTGATTTATATAGTTACTTGTATGATTTATATAGTTACTTGTATAATTTTCTTACTTTGTATAATTGTTTCTTATACATAGTGCCATGGTCTTGATTTCCGTCCCCGTTGGCCCTCGTCCGCTTTATGATTCGGATGAGGTAAATTCTCTTTTATAACTAATTTATGCATTTCGCATTTATGAAAATTATGGCCATCTAGTTAACATAGAGATATTCTAATCTAGGAGGTATGTGAACCGGAATTTGAAACTGACCCTCTTGTCGAGAAGTTAAATTTAGTTAAAAAAGAAAATGAGTATTTGAAAGAAAAAAAATAAAAGAATTGAAGAAGAGAAGATGACATTGGAGTTGTATGCTGCCGATGTCGTCGATGATCACAAGATGAAGATGAATGCAATGCGCTTGAAGATGGATGCGATGCACCTGAAGCTTAAAAAGATTAGAAAATATGCCATTGATAATGAGGCTTGGTATCATTATGCCGTTGGATCAATTGTTACCTTTGTTGCGATCTTCATCACTTTTGTTGTGATGAGGGTAAGTTTTCTCTAGTGTTTTGCTTAACAAATGCATACTTAGCTTATTTTCCTCCTAATGGCATAAGTACCTAAGTTAGATAAAAATGGCATTTTTACCTACGTTAGTTAGAAGAAGATAAAGAAGAGGAGAGGAGAAAAAGAAAGAGAAGAAAATTTCTTCTTCTTCTTCTTCTTCTTCTTCTTCTTCCAGCTACTCTTCTTCTTCTTCTTCTTCTTCTTCTTCTTCTTCTTCTTCTTCTTCTTCTAACTTTCTTCTTTCCCGATTTGCAGATTTGCTTTCGATGAGGAAGCTTGCGTTGATGGAGCCTACTCTTCTCCTTGTGCTTCCTTTTTTTGATTTTGTAGGATGAACAATGTGAAACTTGCTACCTATATATGTATGTATGGATGAAACCATTGTATGCTTGTTGTTGGATATGTTGGCGAGCTATATATGTTGCATATGGACTTTTCATTGGTCTGTGTATGTGTTGGATGATCATATCCATATGGCAGGGATATGATTTGGTATGTATATGTATTGTTATGCTTGTTGAAATTATCTTCAAGTGTGTATATATATATCTCTGAAATTCTGTCAAATTAAAAGAATTTAAGAAAAAAAGCCCAGGAAAAACAGGGGCTGTAGAGGCTCTTTGTCGTCAGCTGGCAGATGGCAAAGAGGTTTGCCGTCTGCCGGCGGGCAGCAAAGCTGCCACGTGGCAGCTACCTGTGCAACCTGGGGCACTGGGCTGGCCTATATGGTTGCTTTGTTGTTCGCTGGCAGACGGCAAAGACCTTTGCATCTTTGCAGTCTCCGAGCGGACGACATAGCATGCCACGTGTCAGCTACCTGGGCTGGCCTACATGGACACTTTGCCGTCAGCTAGCATACGACAAAGATGCAAGGGTCTTTGCCGTTCGCCAGCAGACGACAAAGCACGCCGTTAACCCCCTAACGGACCTAACCTGCCACGTGTGTCGTCCAGGCTCTTTGCCGTTTGCTGGCGGACGGCAAAGACCATTTCATCTTTGCCGTCCGCCAGCAGATAGCAAAGAACCCTTTGCCGTAGCTTATTCAGCCAGGCATGTTGCCGTCTGCTGGCGGACGACAAAGACCTTTGCCGTCCGCCAGGCATGCCTTTGCCGTCAGCCATGGCTGACGGCAAAGTTCCTGATTCCTGTAGTGATGTAGGGTTTTACCTCCTTTAAGAGGGCCCGAACCTGGTAAACATCGTGTCCCCATTGTCCCTTGTTACCTTTGATCCTTAGACTCACAGCTTGCCCCCCCCCCCTACCCGAGATCTGCCGGTTTTGACACCGACATTGGTGCTTTCATTGAGAGCTTCGATGTGTAAGTGATGAAAAGCGATCTATGGCTCGCCTCATCATCAACAACGATATCACCTCTGGATGGAACCTACCTTCAGGACAGGTCCTCCAGCTCGGCGGTTTCATCGTGGGGGCCCGCATGGCCATCAAGCCGGCAGCATCCCCCGTGATCGCCAAACACCGCCCCCGCATCAGACTCGAATACTCTGAAAAGATGGATCCGGCGGATATCTCATCCTTAAACGAGATGCTAGATCACATCGCCGCCCTAGGGCTTTCGACAGACTATGATCAGAACTGGCTTAAACCAAACTAGAGGGAGATCAATCTCCCGCCGATCACTCACCTGGTAGCGGTCGTCGAGAAACGAGCAGAAAACTCCTCTTTCCCTAAGTTAAAGACCAGCTATGTTCGGATCTCCGAACCCCTTGAGTCGGATACCCTTCCTTTGGATGAGACTCCGCGTCCCCTGAATTCAGGATCGGACATAGGGTCCGGGGGGCACATGGATCTTCGCGGACCTAAACTAGTGACCCCGGAGATTTTACAAGCTCCGGACACATTTTTGGGTCGGGATTCAAGTTTTATCCCACCCACCCACCACAATCAATATTCTCCAAGTAATTCAGGCCCTCCAGACATATATGACCTAATGTATGTACGACAGCAACCTCAGGAAACGGCCCATCACTTTTGGGCCAGTTCCTACTTGTCAAAAACAAGATTAAAGATTGATGCGACGATGATGCAGTCTCGGTCTTCCAAAGCAATTGTACCGATGAGGGAATTCAGAATGCCCTCCACCGTTGTTTACAGAGTTTCACGGAACTATCACAAGTAGTACGGAATTACTGCGTGATGGAAAGCACATGGAAGGCCCAGAAGACACAACTGGAACCTGCTGCTTTTAAGCAGTGCACTGCCCGGGAAAAACGGATACACCCTTACGAGGCATCCGACCATAAGCCCGTCGGCAAGAAAAACAAACCCTTTACGGGATATAGGTCAGTTCTTTACGAACTCCTCGACAAACCCTGTCCGATACATGCGACGCCGAGCACTGACTCAACTCATACTTCGGCAGGTAGCTAAAAGTTGGGAGGCCATCCTCACCACCGCCACTCCATAGAAGCATTCTCCAGAGGATTACGATCTTAACTTCCTTATAGTCTTCGAGACTTTCTCTTCAAATAATCAGCGCAACAGGGCACTTCGCGACCTCACCGAAGTCCACCAAGTAACAGATGTGAGCCCATGGAACAACGCGACAATAACCTTCACCACCGACGACGAACCAAAGGCCTGACCAGTCGGAGCACCCGCCGCATAGTTCTAAACCCAATTGTGGACGACTTTCGACTTACCAAAGTGCTCATGGATGGCGGCAGTGGGCTTAACCTCATCTACGAAGACACGCTCGATAAGATGCAAGTTGATAGAACACACATCAAGCAAAGCAGTACCACCTTTCGAGGCATCATCCCCAGTCGAGAAGCATGATGTTCGTGGAGAATTAAACTTGATGTAGTATTTGGCACGCCTAAAAATTATAGGTCGGAGGACTTGCTCTTTCACATTGCTCCCTTCAATAGCGGATATCACGCCATTCTAGGGCGGGGCGCCTTTTCGCGTTTCCAAGCCATATGAGGGAGTCCCGGACTAGGGGGTGTTTGGATAGCCGGACTATCGTCACGGCCGGACTCCAAGACTATGAAGATACAAGATTGAAGACTTCGTCCCGTGCCCGGATGGGACTTTCCTTGGCGTGGAAGGCAAGCTTGGCGATACGGATATGTAGATCTCCTACCATTGTAACCGACTCTATGTAACCCTAACCTATCCGGTGTCTATATAAACCGGAGGGTTTTAGTCCGTAGGACGAACAACAATCATACCATAGGCTAGCTTCTAGGGTTTAGCCTCCTTGATCTCGTGGTAGATCTACTCTTGTACTACCCATATCATCAATATTAATCAAGCAAGAGTAGGGTATTACCTCCATCGAGAGGGCCCAAACCTGGGTAAAACATCGTGTCCCTTGTCTCCTGTTACCATCCGCCTAGACGCACAGTTCGGGACCCCCTACCGAGATCCGCGGTTTGACACCGACATTGGTGCTTTCATTGAGAGTTCCTCTGTGTCGTCAGCGATAGGCCCGATGGCTCCTTCGATCATCAACAACAACGCGGTCTGGGGTGAGACTTTTCTCCCCGGACAGATCTTCGTGTTCGGTGGCTTTGCATTGCGGGCCGATTCGCTTGGCCATCTGGAGCAGATCGAAAGCTACGCCCCTGGGCGTCAGGTCAGATTTGGAAGTTTGAACTATACGGCCGATATCCACGGAGACTTGATCTTGACGGATTCGAGCCGCAGCCAAAATGTGTCGCCTTGTCTCGATGGGCATGATCTAGCTCTGCAGCCGAACAGTGCCCTGGAGGCCGCACCAGTATCCGCTCCGACCCTTAATCCGGGGCCGGATTCCCCGATCGAGGACGAGTGGTTGGACACCGCCTCGGGGGCTACAATCTCTACGACGATCGAGCCGAACTCCATCCCTGTCCTTTGCGAAGACCTCGACTCCAGGGTGCGGACTCCTCTCCGGACTCAACCTCCGCGCCCGGCCAATCGAATCTGATTGGGCGCCGGTCATGGAGTTCATTGTCATGACATCTTTGCACTTCGCCCTTTGGCGACATCCTGAATTCACTAAAGTCTCTCTCTTTATCCGGAGAGCCTGGCGGACTACGGTCGGGAAGGTTGGGATCTGAACGACGAAGAAATTCAACGCCCACCCACCACCCACTTTGTAGCCACTGTCGAAAGCTTACACGACGTGCTCAATTTCGATTCCGAAGACATCGACAGTATGGACGACGATGTAGGAGACAACAATGAACCAGCACCTATAGGATGCTGGACAACCTCATCCCATGATGTATACATGGTGGATACACCTAAAGCAAGTGAAGACGAGGAACAACGGGACGCTACGAAGGATAAATCCCTCGAAAAGCAGTCAAAACGGCAACGTAAACACCAAACAAAGTCTCGCCTCAACAAAGACCCAGCCATAGAGCAGGGCAAACTAGTGGACAACGAACAAGCTATCGAGCAATCGTTTGAACAAGACAACTTGGATAAACAATCTGTCCCGGCGAAGACAACGATGCGGGCGATCGGCGCGGACAAACTATTGGAGCAAAATGACCTCCGAAAAAGGCTCGCCGCCATCGCTGCGCGTAGCCTGAAAAAGCGCGAAGCTCAAAACAGCGAAGATGCACTCAGATCGATGGAGCAAAGTAATCAGCACCGCAGAACAAATGCGGCGACGATCGCCGAACAAAGAGCTACCCAAAAGAAAGCTACTGCCCGAATTGACGAGGAGGCCTTAGAGCCCCACAATTAAAAAGTAAGAAGGCCACCCGGTCGGATGGACGACCAACGGCAAAAAGAGAGCGCGAATGGCGCCAAGACACAAGCCAATATGCGATCCGCATAAGGATTCACATCAAAAGGATGGCCCGATTAGGTCCATCTATGGGCCAAGAAAGCAGGCTCGTCAAAGCAATGCAATCGCCAAAATTCGAAGATCACGGCACACCCAAATATAGGGCGCCGCACCCCCTATGTTTCACCGATGAGGTGCCGGATCATGAATTTCCAGCGGATTCAACCCGTAAACATAGAGGCATCGACGGAACAACAGACCACAGAGTGCGGATCGAGGATTACATCCTCCACATACACATGGCTAGAGGAGATGATCTCCATGCCATAAAATACTTACCCTTAAACTCAAAGGGCCAGCTCGGCATTGGCTTAAAAGCCTTCCGAAAATACCATTGGAAGCTGGGAAGAGCTCGAGGACGCGCGTTTGGGCAAATTTTGGGGACCTATGTCCGCCTCTTCGGATGCGAGACGATCTAAGTCACATAACTCAACAACCCGAGAGTCAGCCCGAAATTCAGAACAGGTTCCTTACTAAAAGAACCAAATAGTCGATTGTCCGGACGCCAAGCCTTAGCAGCTTTCAAACACAACGTCTCGAGACGGATGGCTCGCCAGACACCTCGGCCAAGAAAAACCAAGAACAATGGCCGCATTAACAAGCCTCATGACCCGCTTTTGCGTGGGAGAGGACAGCTGGCTAGCAAGATGCGCACCAGCGACCCAAGTACATCTGAAGTCGAGGATGGAAGCGAAACCACGGCGCAACAAGGACCAACGCCGGATTAAGGGGAACGGTCAAAAGAGCGCGGCGGTCAACGCCGGATTCAAAAGCTCACGGCAGAACAACAAAAAACTGCCCCTTAAGGACAATAGCGATGAGCTATCCAACTTCAACAAAATCTTGGACAAGATATGTCAAGTCCACAGTACTCCTGGGAGGCCTGCTAACCATACCCAAAGAAATTGTTGGGTCTTCAAACAGTCCGGCAGACTGAACGCCGAACACAAGGGGCTCGACACACCAAGCGAAGATGACGACGAGCACGACAAGCAGAGCCCCGGAAAACAAAAGACTTTCCCACAAGAGGTTAAAACAGTAAACTCACTTCACGTGATCAAAGGGAAAAACAGAGCGGCGCCCACTAAAAGGCGCGCCGCACACTGGTTACCAAAACCAATCACCTTCGACCATCAGGACTATTCCGAAAGTATCCGGAACGCAGGATGGACTGCCTTGATATTGGATCCTATAATCGACGGACTCCAATTTACACAAGTCCTCATGGAAGGCGGCAGTGACATAAACCTGATATATCAGGACACAATCCGCAGGATGGGGATAAACCCAACCAAAATTCGTCATAGCAACACCTCCTTTAAAGGAGTAATGCCAGGCCCATATGCCCATTGTACGGGCTCCATACTGCTAGAAGTTGTGTTCGGTTCATCCGACAACTTCCGTCGTGAAAGGTTAATCTTCCATGTCGCCCCGTTTAAAAGTAGCCATCAAGCACTATTGGGACGTGAATCTTTCGCCCGCTTTAACGCAATACCGCATTACGCATCTCTAACACTTAAAATGCCCGGTCCACGCGACATCATCTCGCTAAAAGGAAGTATTAAGTGTTCCTCAAGCACGGAAGAACGGGAGACTGCCTTGTCAGCCCCACACCTATCCGGTTCCGCTAGGCAAAGAACCTGAATTGGTCATTCAAACCCCGGACACGGTTAGGCGAGTCCGGCGCCTACTATGCATACCCCATACAAGGGGCTGCACGATATATCATAAGAGACACTAAAGCTCAATTTTATTCACTTCCTCGAATTGTACTCTGTTTATTTAATGTAAAGTACATTTTTCGCACGATCGTTTTCTTTCAAACTAAGTTCCTCCCTTTCACAGATGAACAACGTGCTACACCCGTCCAGATATGGCTGCTTGGAGACACAGCGCAGACGCGGTAGGGACCCGTTGCAAGGATTCTTTTCAGATTAAGACCCTGCGTAAACCTTTTTTCACTATCTCTTGTTGATATACACCCCCCCCGGTTCCTTAATATAACCGAGGAGGAGGCTGGTGCTTTGGCATTGGCCGCACCAGAATTTTTGCGCGTACCTGGACACCAGGGGCTTAGGGCATCATTCTGCCCATTTTCATAAAGACCGAATACCTTAGGGAGTATTCGGCGTCTCGAGTTAGGCCTTATATGCATCAGCTCCGAATCATGACTTTGGTCAAATGTTGGGTTGCCCGGCTCCTGTGTTTTGCTACCTTACGTTCCGTTTTCACGGCTAACACGGCACCAGGAGAACTACTGCGATTGTGCCCCGGTTCAGCCGGGCGAGCACCTCAGTAGAGAAAGCCGAAAACTGACTGTCATGATACAGCGAGAGACTGGTCAACCACTCGATGACTCACTGGAATGTTTAGGATTCCTCCGCATTAACGAAGGACCGGTTTTCGGTCAGGCACATACGCACCCCGAATTCGGGAGAGTGCGGTGCCCCCAGGGGCTATATAGTAGCCCCACCATCGAACTCCTATGGCTAAGTGAAAGTGATAAAGCATTATAGTCCGGTTGCCTGGTTTGCTACGCTATCACCTCCTTAACAGGACCAAGACGTTGGATTAAGTGTGAAAAAGCGCTTTCTTTGCAAACACCCCCGCACTATGTGCGTGGGGGCTGAAGCCAAGGACTGCCATCTTTCAGGTTATATATACATATACATAAACGGCCGCACAGGGAGTAGTTTACTACTTGAGCGCACAAGTATAAAAAGCTCTTATATTATATTGAAACATTGTTTTCACAAATCATACATGTCATTTAAACATAATATCTTTCGAGCACTGCGTCTCTATTAAACGAAGCGCCGCGGAGACTTCTTCAAAGTAGTGCTCGGCGGTACTAAACTTCTGTCCGAATCTGGGATGCAATGTCGGTGGCCTTCATCTCGCCCAAAGATGTCTTGACACGGGCGAGCCATCCGCGCTCCCTCAATACACGCCGATCGCTTCGTTGCGTCGTCGCTGTACCGCACCAAGGAACTGCTGCACTAAACCAAAATAGCTCTTATTTGAGGTCCGCCCGCCACAAGTGAGTCAAGACATGCTTCATGGCAAATCCGGACAACCGATTCAGCTCGGCCCATTCGCCAACCGATCGGTCGATGGCGAGGACGCCCGGACTATGGAATTGCGACCAGATATAGCTCTTCCCTTACGTGCCCCGGAAGTGCTCAACCGCGTCATGGCGCTTCGCCGCCAAGTCCAGATAAGCATCCTCCGAACTCCACAACTTATCCAACTGAGCATACTTTGGATCCGTATATTTCCTCCGCAGCAGAAACGGTTTTCCAGCCGCAATTGCCCCGGCCTGACTCAGCTCCTCCTTGGCAGCTATCAAAGCCGACTGGGCACTCTTGGATTCGGCGGCGGCCTTTTTTAGGCCCTCTTGTTCCACTTGACGTTCTTTTTCAAGAACCTCGCAGCGATCGGTAGTATTCCTCAACTTTTTGGCCATATCGGCCATCTCCTCTTTGCTTCGGCGATGAGCAGCCCGTTCAGCTTCTAGCTCTTGACCGCCTTTAAAGCGGCCGCATTACTAATTCTGGCTTGCTCTTTCGCTCGGCGAAGTTCGCCCGCAGCTCTTCCACGGCAGCGGCACCATCTGCATTAAGCATACGAATAGTAAGACATGGGCGTCAAGCCCCCTTACAAGGTGTCCGCATAGAAGTCGCATACCTTGTGACTCGTCAAACCGTTTATTGACCAGCGCGATGTCCGCATCCGCCTCGTCAAGTTGCCGCTTTAGTTCGGCATATTCATCAGTCTGGCTGGCCTCCGGACGCCCCGCCACCTGTTTAGGAGCGGCGATATGTTAAAAATGAGAATTTGATCCTCGGCACGTCGTCAATTTTGACAACATCCCGAGTCTCAGGGGCTACTATCTATACAGGGCACATTTTATATGCATAACTGTCAGAAGGTACATCATTTTTGCGTACCTCAAACCCCGTCAGTAAGCTTCTGACGGCTTCATGCAATCCGCTCTCCGCGGATGAAATTCTTTCAATCACCGTACCCATTAGAGCACGGTGATCTTCTGAAATAGCCGCTCGCCCGAGCAGACCCTTCAGCTCCTCCGACCGCACACCACTTGGCGCCGGACCTTCTGGCCCCGCCGGACTTGGGGGAACCCTCTGCAACGACACCTCCGGGTTGTCCGCTTCACATGAGGGTGCGACAGGTGGAGGCGTTTCGCTCTCCATCATCTCCGGAAGAAGATCCCCCGAAGACGAGCTCTGCTGAGAAGGGCTGAGGTCTGAACTACAAGGTACAATTTCGGTTATCTTCATGAATAAATACAGGGATGTTCCTTATTTACAAGACCCCTTCTTTTTACTTACGGCTCGCTGGAGGGCTGATCCCCTCGGGGAAATAATGCGGCTGGGTTACTTCCCAGCGCCGGACTCTCTGACGAAGATTCCTTTCCCTTCTTTGAGGCCTTGACCTCCGGATCTTCCGAAGCGGTCCTCTTCTCTCCTCGAAGGATGGGACTTTTAATCCCTCCTTCCTTGATAGCCTCCTTCGTAGAGGCAGTTGCTTCCCCGTTCCCCCCTTCGCCTTCTTCAAAAGGCGCGACCTTCAACATCTTGGCCAACATGGGGTCCGGCGTGGTCTCTGGGAGGGGAGCCGGACACCTTATTACCTTTGCCTTGGCTATCCACTCCTATTCAAGAAACGGCTCCTTGAAAGGGCATATACATAAGATAAATGAATAAACAGCTTGTCGATTCTGGGACTACTTACTTGAGTATCTGGCGATTGCAGCTTAGTCCTGCATCCTCGGTCCAGTCCGGACACTTCTCTTGTGATTCAAGAACAGTTTATACATCTCCACGGGCGCCGTGCCCATAAAATTTTGAGAGCTCGTGGTCCCTCGGATTGAATTCCCACAGGCGGAGGCGGCGACGCTTGAGGGCTGAAGGCGCCGATCACCATAACCTGCGCCCATGCGATCAGATTGATCCCTCTTTCCTGGAGGTCTCGAATACGGCCCTGCAGCAAGGGAACGTCCTTGGACGGCCCCCAGTCGAGCCCCTTGTTGACCCATGATGCCAGCCGCTGTGGTGGACTGGCGGAAGGCGGGGGCGCCGCCCATTTGGTGCCCCCAGGAGCGGTGATGTAAAACCACTCCCGTTGCCACAAACCAAGCTCCTCTTGAAAAGAGCCCTCGGGCCATGGAGCATCAACACATTTGCTTATGACCGCCCCTCCGCTTTCTGCTTGTTGCCCTCGATCATCTTTGGCTCCACCTTGAAGGTCTTGAGCCACAATCCAAAGTGGGGGTAATATGGAGGAAGGCCTCACATCGACAATGAATGACGAGATATGGAGGATGGACTCAGATTCAAGTCATGGAAATCAAGCCCATAATAAAACATGAGCCCCGCACAAAGGGTTCCGTCGGAAGCCTAAACCCGAAGGAAGTGGGACACGAACACCACGTTCTCGCCGGGCTCAGGAGTGGGAATGACCTGCCTGGAGCAGGCAGCCTATCGAGATCTCGCCGTTAGATACCGGCGTCTCGCAGCTTTAGCACATCTTCTTCTGTGATGGAGGAAGACATCCATCGGCCGTGCTGGTCGGATCCGGACATCGTCGAAAGTCCGAAGCGCCTGAATCTGAAGCTTTGGGTGTTGGAACTCGAAGCGCGAGGCGAACTCGATGGAGGGTGTAAAAGAAGAGGGCCTTGGTCTCATTATAAAGAGGTTGAATACCAAGAGCCCATCCCGTGGTCGATTAGGACTCGCCTTTGATAGAGAAGGCAGGCCAACGGGCACGGTTGGGTTACCCACGTCCGTATTGATGAGAATCCCGGAATAAGGGGGCACGATCTATGCTTTGATAAGACGTGCCAAGGAAACCGCCTCGCTAAACACGCCGAGGTGGAACAGTAAAAAATGATTCATATAAAGGCCTAGCCGTGGTGTGATGTCACGCCGCGGAATACGTCAGCAGATCTGTGCATAAAATTATTCTCTCTACGATGTTATGTGGAACTTGTTTTGCAGAGCCGGACACTATCCTTGTGTTCAAAACCTTCTATGAAGTATTCGGAGGAGGAACCCGCCTTGCAATGCCGAAGACAATATGCGCGCCGAACTCGTCGTCATTGAAGCCTGGTTCGTGGGCTCTTGAGGAGTCCGGACTAGGGTGTCCGGATAGCGGACTATCGTCACGGCCGGACTCCAAGACTATGAAGATACAAGACTGAAGACTTCGTCCGTGCGGATGGGACTTTCCTTGGCGTGGAAGGCAAGCTTGGCGATCTGGATATGTAGATCTCCTACCATTGTAACCGACTCTGTGTAACCCTAACCTATCCGGTGTCTATATAAACCGGAGGGTTTTAGTCCGTAGGACGAACAACAATCATACCATAGGCTAGCTTCTAGGGTTTAGCCTCCTTGATCTCGTGGTAGATCTACTCTTGTACTACCCATATCATCAATATTAATCAAGCAGGAGTAGGGTATTACCTCCATCGAGAGGGCCCAAACCTGGGTAAAAACATCGCGTCCCTTGTCTCCTGTTACCATCCGCCTAGACGCACAGTTCGGGACCCCCTACCCGAGATCCGCCGATTTTGACACCGACACCATACCTCATTATGGGTACATGAAGCTTAAAATGCCAGGGCGAATGGAATAATTACAGTTACGAGTGATCTGAATGAAGCACTCTGCGCCGAAAAAAAAACCACATCCTTGGACCTTGAGGCACTGTCTAAAGCCTTTGTGGCCGAAGAACTAACCACCCTAAGATCCATGGTGGACAAGGATGATGTGATTCTTGATAAGAGACCTAAATCCACCTCTTTCAAGCCAGCAGATGAAATAGTTAAATTTCAAGCGCACCCGACGGATTCTAATAAAACAGCGTCCATTGGAGCACAGCCAGATCCGACGGTAGACACCGCCCTACGCGTGTTCCTACGTGAAAATTGGGATATCTTTGCCTGGCACCCTTCGGACGTGCCCGGGATCCCACGCAGACTGGCCGAACACAGCCTCAACATAATCAAAGGGTTCAAACCAGTCAAGCAAACGCTGCGGTGATTTTCCAAACCCAAACGACAAGCTATGGGGGAGGAGTTAGCCAAACTACTCGAAGCCGGGTTCATCAGAGAAATCAAACACCCGGATTGGCTAGCCAACTTAGTCATGGTGCCGAAGAAGGATAAATCTTGGCGCCTTTGTGTCGATTTCAAAGACCTAAATAAGGCTTGCCCCAAAGACCCTTTCCCGTTGCCCCTCATTGAAAAGACCAAATTTTTGATGCGACCGCGGGACACGACTCATTGTGTTTCCTTGATGCTTACTCCAGATACCATTAGATTAAAAGGAAGGAGTCCGACCAGGCCACAACGGCGTTCATTACCCCGTACGGGCCTTTCTGTTTCAACACTATGCCTTTTGGGCTTAAAAACGCTGGTGCCACTTACCAACGCATGATTCAAACATTTAACAACCTCCGAACATACGACATACGGCTCAATCTGGAAAAATGCGTCTTGGGCGTTCCATCCGACAAGCTACTAGGGTTCATTGTCTCCCATAGAGGAATTGAAGCAAACCCAGCCAAAACCCGAGCCTTGTCACAATTGGCCACACCAACAGACTTAAAGCAGGTCCAAAAGCTAGCAGGGTGCATGGCGGCCTTGTGCCGATTTATGTAGCGACCAGACCTCAAATATTCTGATCTCTGTGCATCAGTGCCATTCCTGGATCAGTAATGCTGACACGCACAGTACTCGAAAGATTTATAACAGAGTAGAAATCACACACTTATTACATCGAATGTCTCAAAAGAGAACTTATTACATTAAATATGGCTTAAGGCCAACTAATAACGATAACAGCGGAAGGCTTGGAAGATAAGCAAGTCCAACAACTCCAACGACATCACTGAGTATAGAACCACGACCTAAGGGCACCTTAGTCGTCGTCTGAAAAGTCTGCAACATGAATGTTGCAGCCCGAAAACGGGTCAGCACATGGAATATGCTGGCAATGTAACACATAGAGAGTAATGAACAGAAATAGGCTATACTACATGCATATATGGCTGGTAGAAAGCTCTATGGTTACAGTTTTGCGTAAAGCCAATTTTTCCCTACTGCAAAGGAATAAATTTTATTTAACTATCATGGTGGTTGTTAAACATTGAGAATGGTTGACAGCATTCTCAATCCCAATTAAGTAACATCATTAAAACCCAACAAAATTAATTAAAGTAACATGATGAGATTCACATGATAATCCAAGTACTAGATTCTCAAGATGTCCATAACCGGGGACACGGCTAACCATGATTAGATTATACACTCTGCAGAGGTTTGCACACTTCTCCCCACAAGACTCGATCTCCTCCGTTGGGATTCTCGCACTACATGGTGTTTGAGAAGCGGATGACCGAGACATAGTCTTTCAGAAGTGCTAGCACCTTACGAACGGGTAGACCGTTACACCTACTTTCCCCTACATCTGCTAGTCTACCACGGTAAGAGTTCGCACGACTTAATCAACTATGCTAGAGCCCATAGTAGCTTGTGACTGCACACGGAAGTTTCTAGCATGAATAATCTCATGATCCCTTTGAGCCTGGAATACCCAGGTACCTCAATCCACCCAGATGTGTATTTAAGTTGCCACCTTAAGTAAACCATTAATTAACAATCTCACATCTGTCATGGAAATTCACTCAAACCCAATCCACGTCTACGAGCATAGCATAGCAATATAGGCAACGTAGAAGTAACTCCCAAGGGTTTGATAATAAACAGGTAATAGGTACTACCTCATCTACTTTCCCAAAACCCACAATTTAATTAGATCCTAATCATGCAATGTTGAGGATTGATCTAATGCCATAAAACTGGGTATGAAAGGGATATGGTCAAAGTGTTACTTGCCTTGCTGATGATCCGTGAAACCTAGTGATTCGAAGTAGCAAGCGGCGCACTCCGGGTACTCTATCGCAAACAAACAAGTATACAATAAGTACTCATCTAATGCACAGGTAAAACTCAAATAAGAGGTCTAACCAGAAAGTTCAACTTAAGAACTCCGGTTTGCAAAAAGAATCAAATCAAACGAAGCAACGAAAGACAAACGGCGAAAGAAACAAGCTTCGTTTACTAATATGGATCTAAGTCAAATTTAATAGAAGCAAAAAACTTGTTTGATTTGGTTAAACAGAAAGAGGGTTTCGAGGCGAAACCCTAGGCTCTTGAATCACCTGATTCCGATAAACGAGCGAAAAGTTATACTAAAACGAAAATCGGATTAGAAATCGCTATTAGAAATAATCACGGAAAATCCGAGAAAAAGAAAAAACGATGAACAGGCTAACGAACGAACGCTCACTGTCTGCGGGTAAACGACGAAAACCGTTTGTTAAAACGAACGTACGGACGAACATCCGCTAAATAAACTAAACCGAAAAAAAACACGAAAACCGATCTAGGGTTTTTTTTCTAAAAAAACGGACGAAAAAACGGACGGTTTTCTCGAAGAAAACCGCCGGCGGAGGGGCGGTCAACCTCAGGCGGTGGGTCGGCGACGGCGGGCGGCTCGCGCTGGTCGGGCGGCGGCGAGGCGGCGCGGTCGTGGCGAGGCTCCGGTGGCGGCCGGGCGGCGGCGAAGTCAGTGGGGGCTAGGGTTGGCGTGGCTACTGGGTTGGCGGGCGGCTGGGTTGGCGGGGGCGGCCTCCCGGCTTATAAGGCTGGTCGGGCCAGGAGTCTGGGGCGGACACGGCCCGGTAGGTCGGTGCGCGTTTTTTAAAATAATTTGCGCAGAAAAGGAAACAGAAGAAATACTAAACGGACTCCAAAAATCCCGAAATAAATTTTCCCCGACTTCTAAAATCAAGCCGGACAAGAAGAAGATTTATTTGGGGCCTAAATGCAATTTTGAAAACGCGCATTTTCCTAAATTCAAATAAAATAGCAATAAAATCCAAAATAAAACTTATTTGATTTTTTTATTAAATCCTCAATATTCCTTTATTTTGGGAAAGTCATTTTAATCCCTCTCTTTTATTTCTATAATAGGAATAAACAAAGATAAAATAAATAAAATCAAATGATCCTATTTTCAAAATTTGAGAAAACTCAAATATGAAAATAACGAAATCCCCAACTCTCTCGTGAGTCCTTGAGTTGCGTGAAATTTCTAGGATCAAGCCAAAAATGCAATAAAAATATGATATGCAATGATGATCTATGTATAACATTCCAAATTGAAAATTTGGGATGTTACAATTTATCTCCAGATCAGGAGAAAAAGCATTACCACTTTAGAGACTGCTTAGACGCACAGACAACTTTGCATGGATGGAAGCGACCACAGCCGGATTGGAAGAAATAAAAACCTTATTAGCAGGGAACCCAACCTTAGCCGCCCCAAGTGTTGGCGAGCCTATGTTGCTTTATATCTCCGCAACTCACCAGGTAGTGAGCGATGTACTCGTCGTCGAGCGAGGGGAAGAGGGACATACATTCCCCATCCAAAAGCCAGTCTATTATGTATCGGAGGTCCTTAAACATACAAATCCCGATACCCTCACTACCGAAAGATAGCTTACGCGGTCTTTATGGCATCCCGAAAACTTCGGCACTCTTTTCAAGAGTGTTCGATCACGGTGGCATCCGAGGTTCCACTTAACGACATTATAAACAACAGGGACGCCACCGGCCGCATAGCTAAATGGGCCATTGAGCTCTCACCGTTTGAAATAACATACAAGCTGCCGAGCTATTAAATCTCAGGTGCTGGCCGACTTCGTCGCCGAGTGGACGGAAGCCGAGCTCCCTAAAGAGTACAGTTCATACTCCAACTAGATTATGTACTTCGACGGTTCTAAAATTCTAGCCGGACTGGGGGCTGGCGTCATCTTGACATCCCCTACGGGGGACACAGTCCGCTACGTGCTGCAAATCATGTATACAGTCTCTAATTACGCAGCCGAATACGAGGCACATCTACATGGTCTCCACATGGCTGTCTCTATGGGCATACAACGCCTGGAGGTGCATGGCGACTCAAACCTCGCAATATCTCAGGTAAATTGAGAGTTTGATGCAAAAGACCCAAAAATGGTGGCATATCGAAACACCGTATTAATAATATTTGCTCGGTTCGAGCGGCTTGAATTTCATCACGTCGCTCGAGACAGTAACCAGGCAGCGGACATACTCGCTCGAATGGGTGCCAAACGCGACCCCATCCTGCCTAATACCTTTGTGGAAAGGCTCTT